>JAODUD010000134.1:17229210-17240755 GCA_026784285.1 Stomatorhinus walkeri
TCCACACACGTCACACGTTACGCCGGTCACAGACAACCAGGAGGAAATGCATTATGAATGCATAGGCATCTACTCATACTACAACAGGGAGGGTTTAAAAACGTCCAATTACACGTTAAATAATTAAATAAATATGGCGTCCCTACTTCACGGAAATTCAGTTATTGCGGTCGGCCTTGGAACCTATCTCCCGCGATAAGTGAGGGATTACTCTATAGTAAAATGTGGAGCAGACTGTTCATACTGTCTAGGTCTACCTAGAACTGGAAAAAATGCAAAGGATCAATGAATGAATGAGGGAGTCAAAGATTTTCACAGAGCTATACTTGTTTTGTATGCTAGGTTTGTAATTAATTAAAATCTGTAAATATCCTCCAACAGGATATCCAGGTCAGGGTTGCAGGTGACCCTAGGTCAGGCACCAAAAGGAACAGGGCTGGGGTCCATCCTGGATGCCAGCCTGATGCTAAGCACATACATGCACAAACTCACACAATGAGCAATTTACCGATGAGAATTAGCCTAATAGCCTTTCGATTTTCTCCTTTTAATTTTATTTTGTGAGATTTAATTATGTATATTATTACATATTTTCCTTCTTTTTTTGTTCTTTTTCTGACTGTGTGCATGAAATGTGTGTATATCAAACGAAGATGACTTTGCCTTGCTGGAGTATGTAGAGTATGTGGAGTATGTGTAGACAACCCATACAACACATTAGAACCCAAAATACCCAATTGCGCTGAATGGTGGTATTTGAACCCTGACAGTGGAGGTGTCAGGCAACAGAGGTAGCAGCTGAAGCACTATATCAACTTTGGCTGAAGCTGATGCTGTTATTCAGTTTACAAAGTATAAGCATTCCATGGGCTCGCCCTCACTTACCATGATTGCAGTGACAAACACCTTAAGGGACATTACAGGGACATTACAGGGACATTACAACTGCAGAACAAAGATACGGTTCCTGGTAAATGGTTTTCATCTTTTGTTCTTAGTCTTTTGTGTGCAACAGTTATGGGAAAAACTTTTTATAGCTACAACTTGGAAGGTGAAAACAATTACACATTAGTAAGTATTCTCTTGGATTTAGCATGCCCCTGAAGTTCATGCAAAAAAGCATTTTTAGTGATCAAGGTGGTGAATCTGCAGGAAATGTGTGACATTTAAAAACGAAGTGAAAGGCTTGCAGCACCAAAATGGACACAATAAATACAGGTTTGAACACCCTAGTGAGCCCCTTTCAAGCAGAAAGTAGAAGTGTGACACCCTGCGGTCACTGACCTGGAAGAGGTCATCCCTCAAAAGTCTCTTCCGAAGAAGAGCATTGGCAAGAAAAACTGTCCAGAAGCCAGCGATGCAGCAGCTGAATATGAAGGGAAATTTCTTCTCACGACAACAGCCTCAAGCTTGTATGGGATGAAGCTTTGACAAAGTAAATTCCACCTAACCCTCTGTCTGGGTGTACACCTGTGAGCTTTTATTTTATTTTTTTGCAAACTACAGCCTGGATCTTCCCCGTTTCTCATTAATGAAGGGCTTCATACTGGCTCTATGGGACTTCAGTCCTGTTTCTAGGGTCCTGTCACAAACTGTCCTAGCACCGCGCTTCACACCTGCACTTAATGTTTCCCGTTCCTTTTGACGGTCACTTGAAGTCATCCTACGATTCATGAGAAACTGTCGGACAGGTTAACAGCCATCGCTGGCATTAGAAAGTCACTTCCACCCTTTACCTGGCTGGTTTCTGGTCAGTTCTTGGGTGCTGTCGTCTTAGAAGCAACCTGATGCTCGCATAGTCTTCTGCCAGCAGAAGGACGATTAAACCAGTATTTAGAAATGCAAATTATTAAAAAAATATAGAGTGGTTTCTTAATTTTTTCTATGGCTGTATACACACACACACACACACACTGTATATTGCATAACGTTTCTGATATAACGTTCTAAGAGATGTTCACAACGCTCTTCCTCCCACAGTTCTCTTGCATATGTTACTGGTCACTCAGTGGAAGCTCGGCTTTGCAGCACTTCGTACCGCAGCTGGCTGCTTGACACCTCTAAGCTCGCTACACATTACCGGCCTCACTTTGGGCCAAAGTGTCTGCCAGAAAAAATACATGTTAAACTTTCGAGGATAAGACGAGACTTAAGCCAGAGCTTCTGTAGAACAAAGCGTGGCGGTGGCACGGAGACGCTCTGGGAGTGGAAAAAAAGGTCTTGTAAGGCCTTGTAAAGTAGAACAAAGTCTCCATATTAGCTTTTTGAAAACTGTGGCGTGACTTGAGTATCCACAGTTGCTGTAGCAAACCCACCAATGAAATGGCAGGCTTCTAACCCCAAAAGACTTGCACTGTTACTGTGACCTAAAACTGTTAAGGACCTTCTACCAAATATTAATGTGCGGGATCTGAATACTTGTGCGGTGTATTTCAGCTTTTGATATCTGCTAAAAAAATTAAAAAAAACCTCTGACAAATTCACTTTTTCATATTGTATGTTATTCCAGTAAAAGTGCTGGTTAGGAAAAGACTGCAAAGCGATTCCTGGTTGGGACACTGAATAGAAGTATGGGTCATAAAACCAGGCATAGAAGGGATTTTTTTTAGAGAAAACAGGGTCAGGTGGCGTCGGGATGGACAGCAGAGAATTCAAAAAGCAAAGAAGAAACTCTGAAAGAAAACCTTTTTGTCCACCGGGACAGAAAAGAACACCAGGCAGATGGGACTGGAGACACAAAGGCTTCTGTCTGTGTGGTTATGTGGGTCATTGTTTAAGGAATTTCTAATTAGCATACTGGTTCAGCCATAATTAATGTGCAATAACTTCTGAAATGCATTCATTACTTTTTCGATGTTTGCATAATAATTGATTGATTTTGAGCTCCCGGAAGGTTAAATGCTGATTGATAATTTTCTATTTTAAGCTATAATTGTCAAAGCAAAGCTTGCGATCGACATTGTGTTTACCCATTATTCACACCGTAAGTCTGCTTGTGTGCGCCGGTCGCTGATGTTCACTCAGGACAGTCTGTGGAGGAAATGAGTAAGTTCAAACCAAAAGTAAGGTTTGTGGAAGACTATGACAAGAATCGACCCAGGGAGAACATCTCTGCATCATCCTACTAACTGTTCAGAGAGCCTTGCGGTAATGTTTTGGCAGAGAATAATGAGGGCGTACCCTGTTTTTACACTTCCAACTGCATGCGGAAGTCTAGCCAAGCCCACAAAGGATAGACAGATGTGTGTCCCTGAAAAAATGATGAACAGCTGCAATTTGGAGAAAGTCTTCATTTTTATAAAGATGCCTTTGGGGTTTTATGGAATCGCCCCTCATTTCATTACAGTGTTTAATTATCATTACTCCATGAACAATAAACAATACCGCATATGCATATATTAACAAAATTTATATATGTGTGTGTGTATGTTTCTTATGGTTAAGGTTAGGGCTGGGTAGGGATTAAGGTTGTCATGTTGGGATTAAAGTTTTCCCCATACAAATGAATGGAGAGTCCCCACAGAGATATAATTACAAAACTGTATATGTGTGTGTGTGTATACATATATAGCATTGGTGAGAGAGAGGTTAATCTCTTTGTCATCTAAATGCTCATAAACTAAATCATTCAGTCTCACTGCTACAGTGCAGGGGTGTTAAACTTATAGCTTTAGATTAATATTGTTATGCTGTCTACCTTGCACGGCTAAAATAGTTACTTTATCTGTTGTACCTATCTACGCATTTTTCCATTTCAGGTTTATACCTACGTTGAGGGTAATTGATTTGTCGGGAAGCATAGCCAGAATCAAAGTGAAACGTGCCACTTGGGACTGAAGCTTCTGCCAAGAACGAAAGTCAGAACCATCTGTCATCTTGTGCAGAAGAGTTGTCACAATAAAGGCCCTGATGAAACAAGTTCAATGTGGTAATAACTGGAACCTCTTTTATCTATGGATGCGGGGAGGCAATTCAAGGCGTAAAGTGCGTCATAGTCAAAGTATTTTATATATCTGCAGACACCTCTATTTCCAATTCATGAATGACTTATACTTTCATATATTTTTAGATTCAAAGATCTTTAAGCAATTCAAAATACTATTTTGCATTGGATATTCTACACAGTGACCATTTACATGGGTAGTAAAATGTGTTTTGGAAAAGTTTTTGGGGGATTCAGGACAGTGATAGTCACTATAGAACAACAATAACATTAAATCAAATAGTAAAACAAAATGGTCAATAAAATGATGAGTGTACCCTATTTACACGCCGCGCCAGATGTTCTCCAAGTTTCATTTGCTTTGCTAATTTAAAAAGACATTGCATATTAAAGACACCAACATTATCAATGTCGAGGCGTCAGAGTTACTACCCATTATTACCCCCCAAAGTCCGTATGTTTTCAATCAGCTGAGGTTACAAACTGATCCACGAGAGACTTAAGTTATATTTCACCAACGAAGAAGAAATACTCGACTAAAGAAGCGTTTTATATCTTCCTGCACTATAACTTGACCAAGTGACTGAATAAAGATTGCCTCAATTTGTTTGACGAGTCTAACTGTTAATTGCCTACTTGGGTACCTTCTGCTATGTTCACAGGTGCGAAGAGGGGTACCTCTACTGCTGAATCAGAGGCAGAATTAGTATAAAACTGTGTGCAGTCCCGGGACATAAGCAATATGTGAACGCAGATATAAGCCAATCCTACCAGTTAAGCACAAACTATGATGCATTAGAAAAGGTTAATTATTTTTTATTGGTTTTATTGTGTAGATGTTGGCCATCTCCCGCTCCAATACCGCTTACACCTGTACTCGTGCCTTGTTCAGATTAAGCCTGACAGCATGTATATTTCTAATGTATTATTTGTGTCACTTTGATAAAAGTATTATGTTTTTGTTGTAACATAAGAAATTGTGACTGAATGGACTTTTGCAAGCTGAAAGACGATTGTGCTTAATAACCATAACTGAACCTGAAAACACCAGATTAGGATATTTGAAAAGATTTGGTGCATCTGATTTAAATTGATGGATTTTAAATGGCTGCTAATTGGGCTGTCATAGAGTTATTAAGAGCGTCATTGACTTATTGTCTTCTTACCTACATTCATCTCATTATGCGCCATCTGCATTCCTTGCCATTTAAAGTAAAATACTGTGGCCCTTTTGACATATTATGATATCCATCCATCCATCTCTTGGATCGATCTCAACTGCTTATTCTTTTCAGTGTCACAGGGGGTCATACAACAGTCAAGTTAGATTACAGAAGTGACTAGAGCCAACCAAAATAGCATCTCCATATATTTCTGCCATATGTTAATCTAAAATGATCTAGGCTTCATTTAAATCCTAATAACGGACCAATACAACCAGATTAACCAAAACACACAACTCTGTGAATCTTTAACAGGTAGGTTTTTAAATCTTTTTCCTGTAATATGTGTTGATTTTGAGGTGTTTCCTGCACAAGTCTTTACAGTATTGATGCTATTTTGTGACATTCTTGGAGCTGTCTAACACAGACTGCTTTGCATCGTGCTGTAACTTTGCCACTAGCTTAAGGTCATGACTTTGTCTCAACCTTTCCAACATGAAATTTCTACTTCAGCCACTGTGTTAAAGAGGTACTAGTATGTTTAGACATGTCATGCTGTGTGGCCTATTTTCTGTTAAGCTCCAGCTCATAGACGGGCACCCTAACGGTTTTCAGCCACAAGCCTGTGCACTCCCACCAGTGCATTTTGGGATGAAATTCTTTTTATCAAAATGCAGTGCTACCCATCTATGGCAAAAAAAAAAATCCACTTTCCTCTCATCTGTCCACAGAAAAGTCCTTCGAAGCCCTTTAATATCATCCGACTGGTCTTCGGCAAACCGGAGAGTGACAGCGGGGCTATTTTTGGAGAGCGGTGGATTCCTCCTAGGTACACTCCCACACACGATTTTTCATATGGTGGATTTGTGAATATTAGCATTAGTCGATGCAAGACAGGTCTGCACATCCATAGCTGCAATCTGGAAGTTCTTCGTGACCCTCGAACCACCACTCCCAGAAAGTCAGCAATGATGTAGATTTATTTTTCCAGGTGAATTCTTTAGAGACAAAAGTCTATATAAATTCTTTGTAGCTCCATGACAGCCAGCTTTTATTTTTTGCTTAGAAAACTTAGAAACTTATGATGGTGATAACCAAAGTCCTTAATGAAAGGGGGTCCTCACGCCTCTGTGACTGCCATGCCATTCCTTGGAACACCTTAACCAAATTATTCCCGGAAGTTTCACAACATCTCTGGCGGTTAATAGGAGCTTGGTGAAAGTCAGATTAATTTAGATTGATTTCTGTTAATATCAAAGTCCAATAGAACTCGTTAGGTGAGTTGAGCCATTCCATCTCTTGTGAAACGTTTCAGACTATACATGCAAAAGGCATTTAGACAACCTCCTGCAATGGATGTTCTGCCTCATTTTTCCGTGGGCCTGACTTCACCGGCATTCTCTGGCTCAGATTAATTACACACCTCTAATTCATTTAGTGGAGGACAGCTTTGGAAACGTGAGGCACGCACTGATACTTCCTGTTAAATGACACCCATCCATCACAGCTACCTATCAGCACAGGCTGGATGTCGCCCAAATGGTTGACTCTTCACACATGCAAATCACCCCTACTTTGTTTATCACCTTTCTTAATTTAATATCTACATATCTAATGACCTTGATTCGTACAGTGGTGATCTATGGACTGTAAATGTACAACTTAGAGATACGTTATTTAGTTAGGTTTTTATTAGGTTTTAATCTGATTAAATTCATTGAACTAATCATTTATTCCACTCAAATAAAAAAATTGTTGTAGATTATTCAAATTACCCACTTGGTAATTATATGTTAATCAATGTACTGTATATATTATATAGGAGGACATATATAACTGTACTCTGAGTTAAACTTTTGTTTCATTTACTGGTTACCATTGTTTCCATTTTTTTGCACAGAGGAGACATACTGGTTCCTTCTGTAAGTATTTTACCACAATTTAAGGTTATTACCATGCTGGACAAGTGTTCACACTGTGTCGTTAGTACTTTTTCTTGTTTAATATTTTTAATCTCTATTCTCTATTTCCACGATTAGTGAATAATAAACTATGGTGTGTTGGTAAGTGCCAGTGCTGCCTGGTTCCATGTTAAGCGCTTTGGGCTTATAACCAGATGATCGCCCAGGTGTGAGACACACCTACGGGGCATTGGTACCTGTCGCATCTCTGCCAACACCTTGGTCCGGGAGGTACTGATGATTCCAGCAGGGAATGACGGCTGCCGGCTGTGTTCTGCTCTCCTGGTTCAGTCATTTCTGGGAGTCAGGATTGTTCCTGCTTCCCTTTGGCACAGAACCCATTGTAACTCCTCCTTTCATATATGGAATTTGCAGGCTAGAGGAACTCTGTTTGCCTTAAAGATTGAACAAATGTTACATTTATGTGCACTGTGCAGCCCCCACCTGGATGATGCAACGGCAGTCGTTCTGCGCCAGTACGCTCACCACACAGAAGCGGAGGTGGTGAAGTGGCAGGAGAGAATCCGCCAATTAGATGCAGGGGGTGATTAGGGAGCCAGATCTGATAGGACCACAGTGGGAAATTTCGCCAGGGCATCGGGGTACCTAGAGTTCAAGGGAAACTTTATAATCCCCCAAGGAAAAATATTTTGTGGCCAGTGTTCATATCTGACAAAGCACAAGGACAACATAACTTTCAACAAAATACACAATGTAATACAATAGATAATGCAATAGATATAATAAACAGAGAAAAATAACAATAGGTACATTCGCTATTACAATGTACAATAGAGCATGAAAGAAAACCTTATCCCAAGGACAATATTATGCATCTGAAATTATGCTGGTGTACCATAGCCAATAGCAGTCAGAATGCTATCTGCTATTAATAACAATAGCATTGGGGGGAAAGGACCTAGACCTATATTCACAAAGCATCCTTTTTGACTAAGACTAATTCACAAAGCCCCTTAGTGCCAATAGTAGCACCTAAGTCTGGGAGAACTGAAAAGCAGTTGAGAGGACTCCTAAGTCACTAAGACCAATTCACAAATAGTTGCAAAATGCCAATTGTCAATACATGTGACAATGTCTTGGAAACATTAAACCCTAAATAACTTAAAGGATATATTTTCGGGAGTGAATAATGATTGTTGTGGAGCTTGTCAGGCATGTCTGCAATAACATCTTGAACAAACTGAAAAAACTCAATCATATATTCTGTCAGGTCGAGGCTGGTCGAGCGGGCAAACAGACTCGGGAGACAGCATTTAGGACGGGAATCAGGGGTTTAATACGGGAGATATACGGAACATCCAGGTAAGAGGGCACGCAACAATAAAGTGACCTATCTGGGGAGACGGACTCAGACGCGGACTAAATACATGAGACAGGTATGGACTGAAGCACAACAGGCGAAGACAATCAGGCATGAATCGACAACAGGTGGTTTCCATCAGGATCTGACGCGAGGTAACGAGGGGGGCGTGGCACACACGAGGCTCGGACGGGCGGATCACGACATCTACAGTGGAAACTTTATTTTTTCTTTTCCTTTATGTCTCAGGCAGATTACCATTTAATTGACATTTGTAAATTTATTGCATGAATATATGGTAATAGAACGGACAGTGTCGATATGTACAGTACAGCTGTATGCCGTTGGCTCAGTTTTGGCAAATTATCATAAGCTTTTATGAATGTATATTTGTCATCGCGAGAAAGTGAGTTTCTTTCTCCTGTCATGTTTTCTATACACAAAGTATTAACCTTAGGTAGCTACCCAGAAGCAGTTGGTTACTGCAAGGCAAAGTAGTGTGATCAAAATAAAGTAAAAAACAAAAACAAAATACCTAGCTTTAGTTTTTTCCATATGTTGACATGTTGACATGACAAAATAACAAAAAATGAACACTGTAAGACTGTATTATTACAATAAGTGAATGAACAGTATTTGTGCAGGAATGATTCTGTCCCAAGCTTACTGATCCATATAAGCAGTTGCTCACTATAACCATGATCACTATATGCGGTTACCACTGTATTTGAGTCTATGGGATGTTGCGTGTACATTTTCACATAATGGCCTCTCATCCACCAATCCCCGTGGTTATTGCAGGCAATAGAGCAGCCAAAGTGACAGTCTTATTTTATCTTAGGAATTGGCTCTTTTCCTAACTAAAAGTTACTCTCAGCCACTTTGTGAATCGGTTAAAACTTAGTTAAAAAATTAGTTAAAAACTTTTAGTGTGACTTAGGAGTACTTACACTGGTAAAATAAAATGCTTTGTGAATACGGGCCCTGGAGTCTCTTAATCCTACAGACAGAGGTGCTGAAACACTGACCTGAGAACAACATGGATCATCATGACACTCCAATATATCTTGTGCCCTCCTAACGCCTTGCCTGTTATAAATGTCTAACAACTTGGCATCCCCCGAGAGATCTTGCAGGCCATTTTCATAAGACTAAATTTCCAAATCGCACAATTATATGAAAAGTTAAATGAACCCTTTCAAAGAAACCCAGGGATCTTTTATGATCTCTGTCACTGTCACAGTGTCCCTGTCACTGCACCGGGGCATTGGGATCCACAAAGAGCACTGGATGGGCTACCCAGTCACTGCACCGGGGCATTGGGATCCACAAAGAGCACTGGATGGGCTACCCAGTCACTGCACTGGGGCATTGGGATCCACACAGACCACAGGATGGGCTACCCAGTCACTGCACCGGGGCATTGGGATCCACACAGACCACTGAATGGGCTACCCAGTCACTGCACTGGGGCATTGGGATCCACACAGGCCACTGGATGGGCTACCCAGTCACTGCACTGGGGCATTGGGATCCACACAGACCACTGGATGGGCTACCCAGTCACTGCACTGGGGCATTGGGACCCACACAGACCACTGGATGGGCTACCCAGTCACTGCACCGGGGCGTTGGAATCCACACAGACCACTGGATGGGCTAACCAGTCACTGCACTGGGGCATTGGGATCCACACAGACCACTGGATGGGCTACCCAGTCACTGCACTGGGGCGTTGGAATCCACACAGACCACTGGATGGGCTACCCAGTCACTGCACTGGGGCATTGGGATCCACACAGACCACTGGATGGGCTAACCTGCTGGCCACACCAACACTGACCAGGACTGCTACAAAGGGAAACTGATAACACAGAAAACAGGCAGGGAGGCAAACACAGCAAATCAGAATAACCAACAGCTCAGTTAACATCAAGGAATGACTCCACAAGGAACAGAGCAGGTTCAGGTACTTAAACACATGGGGCTAACAAGGAAACTCAGGACACCTGAGAACAAAAAAGATGCTCAGAAAAAACTCACAAGTGAATCTAATAAAATAAATAATGGAACTCAGAAACCATGGAAATAACAAAGACAGGAAAACACAACCAAGGGTACAAAGCAAAAACCAAAACAGTATGCAAACCTCAAAACACAGGAACTAGGAAAACAAATACAAGGGAAACTCTAGGGAACAAAATCTACTAAGTATAAAATAGAGGAACGCACGACTGATAGGTTAGTAGCCACACGCTCAGCCCATAGCGCCAGGCAGCAATCCGGGGAACTGAGGAAACTCACTTTGGACATGGGCACAAGGAGACCAGGATAGCCAGTGACACCTGCTGGCGAAAAGGGGAAGAGACACGGAAGGCCTGGGCAGACGGCTGCTGACCCTGACAAACTGTTTACCCAGTGTAGTATAGCTACGGGCCATGGAGTATCTTTGCAGTACATGGAACCTGTGCCAGAGGTTAGCGGCTCTAAATTTCCCATAGTGCACATGGTGTGTAATTCAATGGCTCAATGTGAAATTCTACCTCAATGATGATAAGATCATTTATACAAAAAGAAAATAACCCCTGGGGATATAATATTGCAAGTCAAATTTCAGTCATTGGGCAGTTTATATTATAAATGAATATTTACCCCATCGAGACAAAGCATGTTTATTTGTGTTTGTTCCACATCATTACTTTGTTGTGTCATCAATAGCATAAATGACATCTAACAAAAACAAGAAAATAAAATGAAGATGGGAGGTTCTGCAAACACGCACAAATACAGCACAGTTGCCATTTCCTAAACCGAAATGAATCATTTTCAAGTTTAGTCAAAGAGGAAACATTTTCACTAATTGAAATTTGTCACTGGTTACCTGCACTGGCATTTTAGAGACGTGACAGAACAGTGTTTTAAAAAGATACAGGCAAATGTAGGAACAAATTTTCCATTTTTGGTACTACTATACAAAAGTGTAACATGACACATGAAATGCATTTAAAATGTTATTATCGTCCGGCTGGGCTGGGGGGGCTTGGGTCCCGGTGGGTGTGTCGCCGGGGTGTGGGTTGGTGCGTGCACTGGGGCCCGGCCCTGGCGCGGGGGCCTTCGGCGTGTCGGAGGGGCTGGGGGCCTCTTTAGCTGGTGGGGA
>JAODUD010000134.1:17250509-17265001 GCA_026784285.1 Stomatorhinus walkeri
GCTCCCCCTTTGAGTCTGGTCCCTCCCAAGGTTTCTTCCTTCTCGGGAGTTTTTCCCTGCCACTGTCGCCTATGGCTTACTCACTGGGGGCTCTGGGTGGGGATGCTGTAAAGCGCTTTGAGATGACGTAAAGTCATGATAATGCGCTATACAAAAATAAAATTGTTGTTGTAAACCATGGTTATTTAATCATAGTAAAACCATGGTTGATTTTCATAAGGGCAAATACAGCTGTCAGCCGGCTCCCAGCCCATGAAGGGTCTTGCTGCCTCCAGTGACTCCCAGTTGCTTCCAGTCTTCTTATCTTCTTCTTATCGCTGGTCTCTGGCTTCATCTGTGGCCTGTTGCTGTTACCAGCTTCTCTTTCTGATATTTGCACAACTCTAATCTCTAAGTGAGTGAGGAACTCCAAATCTCACAGACAGCCTTAGGAAAATAACACTGCAGGATAGTACTGCTTTAATTCTCTATAACAGTGGAAAAAAACTCATTCTATATACTAATGTACATTGTTTGAATATGTCAGAAAACATTTCCATTACATTACATTTATTTTTATTTTTATATAGCAGAAACTTTATCTAAAGTTACATACAAATAGCATATTACAAGCATTTGGCTATTGAGGAGTCAACTAGACATAAGTACAGCTACGCTAAGCTTCCAATGAACGCCCAGGTACAGATATAAGCACTATTAGAGCAGGAGCTTCACAACAACTTCTAACAAAATAAAACTATTTAATAACCAGAAGTGCAACATGAGAACATTCAGGGAACACGGAGATCTGTCAGGCTAGCCGAGGAATTCTCAGAACAGATGGGTTTTGAACAAGTGGAACCAGCTGGGCAATTTGGGACTGAGAGGTAACAAGATCTGTGTTTGATGGTCACACGTGTGAAACATTGGGTTAGGCTGGCAGAAGGGGATGCTTGTGTTTTATAACATGTATTAGGAGTTTTAGGTGAAAATGAGATTCCCACCTGACTTTGCTCTGTCTCTGAGGGTCTTACAAAATCCATAGTGAAAAGAAAACCGTTCTATTTATTTATGTTTCTATTTTCTATACTTACATATTTAACTTCATATATGTCTGACATGCTTCACTGTCTGGGCAGGTTTCAGATATTTGCTTTGGCCTGTAGGGTCATCAGGGGTATCTTTCCTGGATATGCACAGACCCTAATCGCCCCCTCCAACCCCACATGGTGCATCTGTTGGGCAAAGCGAAGGAGCTTGCCCCCACGCCCCCCCTTCCCTGCCTTTCATCTGGCCCTGTCAGGCTGGAATGGGACTCCCAAGCACCATAATCTGCTTCTGGGTTCATAGGTCCCAAACCTAAGAGGTTCAGGATGCATGAGCCTCAAGCTGAATCCTAGAAAGCGTTAAAGGAAAGCAGCAGCTTCAACTTATTTTTTGACATCTTCTGTGCTCGAAGCATCTTCAACTGCATGGTCTGCTTATGGAGTTAAATATCAAACTACTTTTGCATATTTTTGATTGTGTAGCTGCCTCTCGTCCGGTGATGCTGGGATTGGCTCCAGCTTCCCCACGACCCAGGTGGATAAAGCGGTATGGATAATGGATGGATGGATGGATGATTGTGGAGTTGTGTGCAGAAGAGGGGTCCTTTTTTGTGCATAACCAGGTATTTACACATTGCTGTTGTCCATCCATCCATGCTCTATACCCGCTTATCCTACTGGGTCGCGGGGGGTCCGGAGTCTATCCCGGAAGCAATGGGTACGAGGCAGGGAACAACCCTGGACGGGGGGCCAGCCCACATTGCTGTTGTGTTTAATTAATTTAATATTTACCGATACATTAGAAATTGAGGCAAATATAATTACGCTGATCACTCCCCTACTCAGTCATGTTTAGGATATATGAATATTAATTAATTTGACTCTAACAGACAGCCCTTTAGGGATGGTGCAGTGGTGGCACTGGTACCTCACGTCTCCAGGATTAATGGCCTTCTGTGAATGTGTGAACTTCTCATGTTCTCCCTCTGTGACTTTCATTTCCTCCCCCCAGTCCAAAGACATGTAGTTTGGTGAACCTGTATCTCGAAGTTGCCCGTGGTGTGTGCGCGCCCGTGTGCCCTGTGTTGGAGTGGAAAAGTGATAGTATACCCCTGGGTTAGAAGAAGGATGGAGGTAACTCCAGGAACTTCATTGCAGAGAGCTTATTAAACTGAATGCAAATAAAGACACTGTGAAGAACAGAGTTAATGTCTCCTCTTAACCCCCTTTTGGCTTCAGCATTTCCTTGTCTGTGGTAGAGGTATGCAGCCATTATTTTGAGGTATTCTGGGATCTGTCTGTGAGCGTTATGATGTCGAGGAGCATTTTCTAGGTCCTCAGAGCTACGTCTGTATTCAACAGCTCAACATGAAAAACAGTGAGAGAACGTTATGGACCCATGGCTGTAGGCCTGGAAAATTTGTGAAATGGTGACTGTGGCAACTCCCCCCGTTAGTGCGTAAATGAATTCATCCATCCATCAATCCTGATCTGGTAGTTAGGGAAGTTAGGTTAGATTACAGATGAGGTGGGTCTAAGCAACTAGAGGAGTTGGGGCCAACCAATCAGATATCTTGGTCCTGCCTCCTCTAGTTACTTGGACCCACCTCCTCTACAATCTGATTGGTTATCTCTCTGAACTAATAATTTTTCCTTCTGCCCTCAGAACATTTTTCTGCAAGTAAAACTCCCATGAGCGAAAACTTTTCTTCTTGTAAATATACCTTATATACTACAAGCGTCGACTCGGTGTACGTCAAGTTAAGGTTAAAGTGCTCTGAATGAAATAGAGCTATCACAAATTCATTAGATCTGTGATCACAAGACATTCAAGCTAAGCCTGCCGTTTCTCCGTCTGAAATAGGGCTTTGTGTAATGACTTATTACGCTCTGTTGAAATTAAAAAGAGCCATTATTTTTCCATTAGCATTTTTTTCATTAGATGTTTTCTGTTCATGTGCAATCTCTATACTAATAATTTAATGGACCTTAACATTTTTTCTTTAATTTTTATTGCTAAATAAATGCATGCCCTGTTAAAAAAAAGATGGAAATCCAATTTCTGATCCACTCCCAATCGTCGTTCGTTTCCTTTGGAGCAATGTTTGTTTACATAAATGATTTAGGTAAATAGAAAAGAGAGAACACGCTATGCACCGGGAGATTGAAAGCCAGGGATTCCATGTGGCTCTAAATCACAGTGATACAGGCAATAGCTATTTCAGATTAAACCCTGCAGCAGCATATGCCAGCCCCTAGCTTGGGTTTACATCTGATCTATGCCGTCAGGTCCACCAGTGTTGGGCATTTCAGGTCCAGACGCTACAAATCTATACTAAGATTTTGTTACCGCCAACCAGCTGAGTACTCCATTACTGAGACTCTTCATGCTCAACTATTTGGTAGAAAAAAAGTCCTGGTCCGGATTTGTAGTTTCTGGACCTGAAATGCCCAACACTGATTTCCACTATTGTTTCTTAGAATCTGTCATATTAAATGGTATATGCTCTATACAATGCTGTCCTGCCCAGTCTTGTGCTCTGTCCTGCCCAGTCTTGTTCCCTGTCCTGCCCAGTCTTGTGCTCTGTCCTGCCCAGTCTTGTTCCCTGTCCTGCCCAGTCTTGTTCCCTGTCCTGCCCAGTCTTGTTCCCTGTCCTGCCCAGTCTTGTGCTCTGTCCTGCCCAGTCTTGTTCTCTGTCCTGCCCAGTCTTGTTCCCTGTCCTGCCCAGTCTTGTGCTCTGTCCTGCCCAGTCTTGTTCCCTGTCCTGCCCAGTCTTGTACTCTGTCCTGCCCAGTCTTGTTCCCATTCCTGCCCAGTCTTGTTCCCATTCCTGCCCAGTCTTGTTCCCTGTCCTGCCCAGTCTTGTTCCCTGTCCTGCCCAGTCTTGTTCCCATTCCTGCCCAGTCTTGTGCTCTGTCCTGCCCAGTCTTGTGCCCTGTCCTGCCTAGTCTTGTTCCCATTCCTGCCCAGTCTTGTTCCCTGTCCTGCCCAGTCTTTTTCCCTGTCCTGCCCAGTCTTGTTCCCTGTGCTGCGTGGGTTTGGCTCCAGGTCCCAGTATGACCTGGACGAAAACGTGCAGTTAGAAGATGGATGCATGAATATTGTAGGTGGAGTGGTGGAGTGGTCTAGTGGTGGAGTGGTCTAGGTTTACAGGTTCGTTTCTTGCCCTGGCTCAGTCTCACTATGGGGGCTTGCATGGAGGTTTCCTCTGGCTGCTGTCTTTTCGTTCGATGATCCGAAGGTGTGTTGTTTTGGTGGTTTGGTGACTCTAACTCCCTGTCACTGTATGTCTGTGTGTGTCCTGTTTCAGGCAGTCCCTTGACAGTCCCTGTCGTCCCTCAGCTAAATTATCACCAAACAAGCTTAGATGGATTTATGTAACTGAGAGTGTGCACATAGACTGTACTTCGAAAGTAAACCCAGGGTCTGTCATTTGTACAAGACAAGCAACTTAAAAATAAACAATAAATAAAGAAATGTGACATATAAAATGTTTTATTTTCTCTATTTTATGGGATCCTGCTGGTTATAAAAATAGGTTAGAAAAGCAGCTTTAAGGCCTCAAGTGAAAAGCCTAAGCAAATAATGACACAGGCTGTATGTTTGTGAACAATAACACTGGTGTCTTAGTGACTGGATGGTCTTACAGAATCCCATTGCAAAAGCATTATGGAGATTCCCTTGGTGAAATGAAGGCATTTAATTCCATGGAACAAGGTGGGGAGAGTGAAATAAAGATATTTCTTGACCCTAAAAATAAAACTGCCATTCCCCCAGGCTCTCCCCTGCAGTGTCAGCGTCCTGATACCTCTCTGCTCAGGCAGAAAGTCGGGGGTGCAGTTATACAAAAGTTGGGGTCACGCAAGCAGGGCAATCAGAGCTGCTCCACTCAGTCCATGCGGTCCTGTCTTCCAGGTTCGGGGAACATAAGGAAGCAGGTGGGATGGGGCACAGGGGGGGACTTAATGATCATGTGGGAATGACATATCTGACGCTCTGTAGCAAGAAGAAGCTCAGCTCCAGAGACTCAGGCAGGTCCAGAAGCAGCATTTTGTCAGACTAATATATTTTAAGGGACAGATGCTGCGCTCATAGTTTTAGGTTGTGAAATGCTGAAAATCTAGGGGTTTTTTGAACCGGGGATCCCCAAATGAGAATAAGCCAGTATCCACCCCACCTCCATGGCAAGAAATCACTGATCTGGGGACTTTAGTAGTGGATGGTGCATTGATGTTGTGATATGGAAGGGAACCTGAATTCCCCTAATATTTAAACAATACGGCATGCCAAGCATATGATGCATAATATTCATATCTGATGCTTGTCCCGGGACATAGTCTGGATATTCACCCCAACTTTGGCCGTCTCAGATGGCCTCAAAGTGTGCGGTTCTAGCACTGGGCTAAGCTGCACAAGTATACAGTCCCGTGCAAAACTACTATGTGAGTCAAAGGAAATGTTGAAAGCTATTTATCTGGGTAGTTAATATATACTGTAATTGCTCACTCAAAAACACATCTTAACATTAGAACTGCTGCAAATACTGGGGTTTTGAAATGGCTAAACCGACACACTTTGACAGACACGATTTCATAGTCTTACGTCGACATAAAGATCACGTAAACATCACTTCCTTGGCTACCTAAGACTTTTGCATGTCCACAACCCCCCAGTCCTCCCCACGTTCTACAGAGACACTATAGAGTGTATCCTGAATATGTCTCATGGCTCAGTATAGGAACCGCTCCATTTCAGACTGCAGGACCTTACAGGGGATGGTGATGACAGCTGAGAAGACCATCAGGGTCACACGTCACGCTGCATCCGCAAAGCCACCAGCATTATGAATGACCCCACACACCCCTCCCACGACCTGTTTCCCATCCCTCCATCTGGCAAAAGGTTCCATAGCATACAGGCCTTCTCTGGCAGGAAGGAAAACAGTTTCTTCCCTAAGGCCATCAAACTTCTGAATCAGAACTGATCATGACCTGTACCCCCCCCCCCCTCCCCACACACACAAACACACACACACACACACACACACACACTGTATATATCTTTTACTTATTACATACTTCATATTTTCTCTTCTACTGCTGCTATTGTTTGCACAATTATTTGTTCATTCCTATTTACCTCAATTTCGCATTTTTGCACACCTGTCATAATATTAATACTATATTTATTCAAACTAGAACTATAACTGCTTTTGTTGACTGTCCTGTATGTAGTCTTGCCCTGTAATATTGCATTGTTGGCCCTTGTGTTTATCTTGCACTCTCTCTCTCTTTGTTCCCCTTGCACTCTGTATAGTTCTGTCCTGCCTGCACTTGTGTGGTCTTGAATTGTTTCTGTGTTTGTTCTCTGTGTTGCACAATGGTCATGGAGGAACAGTGATCCCTTTCACTGTGTGCTGTGAATTTGGCTGAAATGACAATAAACCTACTTGACTTGACTTAACTAACAATTCTGTGGTTAGGTGCTTCATGTGCCTGCTATGTAAACGCTGCAGAAATACTAGGGACATCTTGCTAATGAGGGCAAGCTACTGCCTTCTGTGAGGGAAATCCGCATTTCAGTCATACCAGAGCTGTCTCACGGTAAAAGTGCTACGATATAATGAAGGCGCATTGCTGCAGCTTCTGAGACCATCCCTAGAGGTATCTGATTGGCTAAACTGACTGCTTAACTTCGAAACTCTGTAATTGGCTAGCCAGCCTGTTTAACTTGCTGTCAGTGAGCCCCTCTAGCAAGTGAATGGAGCCTGACCTGACCAAAGGCTTAAAATGCTTTTAATCCCTTATAAAGACTGACATGATGAACTACAGTGAACTCCAGAGCAAGGACTCATCGAGCTGATCACCCTGATGTAATTCCTTATACTGAATAAATGACTTTTTGTGCTTGACGACGACGTACACGGAGGGGTGTAGAACTTCAGATTTGCACATGCTCTCAGTATCAGCTGTCCTGCTCCGCCACCGCTTGTGTGCAGAAGATACTGGTCACCCGACGCTGCGCAGATTTCAGCACACACTCTGCCCTTCAGCTTTCCATCTGGACTCTCAGTGGCGAGAAGACATTTTCTCCTGCTTTGTTGGTACACTCCTGCTGGCATTCGTAGATTTCACAACTATCCATCACCAACTCTTCGTGGCTGCCCTCAGAGGCGAAAGAGACTGGGATAAAAATTTCCTATCATTAGCTACTCTCAGCATCTCTATCCCATTGCAGTCATAGCATTTTAGAGGAGTAACTCTCCATTTAACTACATCCAAGGTCTGACTGATACTGTCCCATTGTTCAACTCCTCAATTCCACTTCCCAGAATGCAACTTGTTCGCAAAAATTTATATATAGTAGATTATGTGATTTCCTCTGTACTGTTTCTCCAAAGATTGTAGTTCTTTGCACTACACACATATACATTCGTGAATATGTACAGATTTGAACTTCACCTAAAAGGGCTAAAGTGGAAAATGGTGTGGTTTTTTTTTTAACGAGCCAGGCCTGGAAGGGGGCAGGCCTGATATCACACATAATCATCAAAATAAGGAAGTCATTTTGATGGACAAGAAAAACAAAAAAGAGTCGGGGAGCTTTGTGTCAAAACCTAGCTGGGGTTACTGAGAGTGAAATGAAACACGATCCTATTTTTGGGAATGAGAGACAGGT
The DNA here is from genome assembly GCA_026784285.1 of Stomatorhinus walkeri. Taxonomy (NCBI): domain Eukaryota; kingdom Metazoa; phylum Chordata; class Actinopteri; order Osteoglossiformes; family Mormyridae; genus Stomatorhinus; species Stomatorhinus walkeri. The sequence continues at coordinate 17,258,214 of JAODUD010000134.1, forward strand.
GGATCTAATGAACACAAAGCACCAATCACCTGACTCTGCCTCCTGTCATGAGAGGACCCCCCCACCTTCTTCAATAATGGAAGATCACTGCTCTTCATCTGAATCTATCATCAGCCATTGTTCAATACCATGTCTTCAGTAAAAACTAACAAGGTTTATTTTGGACCATGTATTTATTAAAGAGTAGCGATACTATAGCTTTGACAGTATCCATCTTCACAGGGTCACTGGGAAGCCAGTACTTACTCCTGTATAAGGCATGGGGACACAATGAATGAGATCACAGGACACACACAATTGACAATTTATAAGTCCTGATTCTGCATTAAACTATGAAATATCTTTTGTTTACAAATTAACCTCAAACTACCCCCTCCCACATACACACAGACCTGACAAAACAGTTCTATTTAATTAGGTTTCAATCATTCTCTGTCTAGACTGTTTTTTTTTTTTTACTAATTTACCTTGGTGTATATAATCTAGACTGGGGCACATTAAGACCTACCTGCCAGTAGGACTGACCCTGGGGCCTTTTCCTAGAAGGATAGGACTTGAGGCAGAGTATATCAGTGAAGGAAGTATACAGACAGGGGCGGGACCATGGTCCCAGCTGAAAGCCGATTGGCCCCTGGAGTGCACCTCTCCCTGTCACTCACCAATTCAAAACATATAACTGGCTAATGATAAGGGGGGTTCCTCTGTATGAATTATGGTCCCATTGCTTTGAAAAGCCTTGAATCACCCTTCATATTAGTCCATCGCAGGGTGCATGTCCACATATGCATGAGCAATAGTTTAGAGACACAAGATTTTGGACTTGGATAGTCCAGGATAGTCACTTTTTTAAGAGAGCATGAAGGTTTCCCATGTACCTAACAGGAACTGTGAAACGAGCCTCGCCCCTGGAGGTTTTACCTTCCCCAAGCCACCGCGGCGCCCTCCCCCCCGAAAGGCTGCAGGCAGGCGTGTGCCGCTCCGGCGTGCCCGAGGCTCTGGCGTTAGCAGCCTGCGTCTCTGTTAGCCCTTCGCCGTTTGTTTCCGCCTGTCCTGCTTTGCGTGCAGATTCCTCAAAGTCTCAGCAGGCCTCGCGTTTGCTGCCAGCGGAGATGCTTTAGGACCGATTATAAATCTTTCTGACGTGCGGCGTGAGGCATTTATCTTTAATCCGCATTCATTTTCTCGCCGTACTGAAATTCGCACTGCTGAGGGAGTTTTCATGCCTGCGATGTGTCGTGTACACAAGCCTTGCTTGTTTTCACATGAGAAACGTACAGCTCAATTAATACTATGTCTATTTTATTATGAACCATAATGAACCATAAACCAGTTTTTAAATATACAGTACTTATTATAATTCTAAGTGTAGAGTGAGTATACATCTTTAAAGGATAAACATAAACGTGTGCTGTTGTTAAAATTCATTAACCTTATATTTTTATGCAGTAATTTAATTTTTAAAAATCATATTGTAAGCATATACTGTAAAGGATGCAATACATTTCCACAGCACACGACACTAACGGTGTAACGGTAACTAACGGTGGTCCTTTCATTTCTTTACTTTTAACAGACCGATGTTGCCCAAAGGATTATTATAAACAACATTTGCAGCGGTATTGATCCACAAATCTTCCATAACTGCTAGTTACATGCAGGATCACGGCCAACCAGACCCGCCCTGGAAGTGCAGGGCAAATCCACATGAATAGAGGCTACATGCTCTCACAGAATTGCTGCGGCGTTAGGGTTAGAAAAAAACAGCACGACATAAAAGAACTAGCCACAGTTTTTCTCATTGATTCTTACACGCAAATGTTTTAACATTTTAATACTCCAATTTGCAACAATTACCTACCTTTAGGTTCTTACAATTCTTAAAATTGTTTCACATTGATGTTTTAAACCACAAGTACGTGTTTCAAAAATACATACAACTGATTTATTTGTCTGAAATCTCAGTGATACCACTTCACCCACAACAGCGTAACGAGATTCCAGAAGAGGTTTCAAACTAATAGTAGAAAGATGTCAGCAGTGTCTCTCATACACATGCTAATGTTGTTTTCCTCTCAAGATGCCATATTTCACCCGCCTGACAGATATCGCATCAGGAAAAAAATGTGGATGAATTGAACTGAGAAAAGTTATAGACAGGTGTACTGATTAGATACCAAAATCCAAATCATGTCATATGTGAATATGTCAACAGAAAGTGTGAGAAATAGATTCTTGATTAAAAAAATAACTGTTTTCAAAACAGCATCTGTTGTGTAAATGTTTCCATAAAGAGTGGATTATTGATACCGTTACTATCAAATGACATCTCTTTGGACTTAAGCCTCTGCCGTCATTCTGTTTAGCAGATTCAAAATGAAATTTGAATTAGTTGTGAGGCAAAACTATTCAGAGGAGTCAGTGAACATGAAAATCAGTTTGGAGTAGACAAACTGGTGTGTGGATTAACTAGCAGGCTGCTTGGAGTCGATGGGGGTGCCAGTCTATACTGCATTTCACACTTTTCATGCGCATTAATAATACTCAGGCTGTTATTTCAACAATACCTTTTTAAATAAATTGACTATTTATTTCATGTTCTTAAGAATGCTGGCGCTGCATTTTTGCAAATGCAAAAAAAGCAGCAGCGACATCATACATAAAGTCGTCGTACCGTCACGATGCCGGTGACACACATCAGCATTTCTTCCTCCTGTGTGACTTTAATGACACATTGGCTTGTCAGACCTTCGCCCAAATGGCCCGTGGTGGCAGCAGCATGGTGACACAGCAGTGTTGTGACTGCACGCTTCTCCACTGTCCATCACAGTGCGGCTGCAAACCCTGGTGCTTTTATCACTGTGTGTGGACAGATGAGTCTGTTGTGCTTTGCTGTGAATGTTTAATTAGTACTTCCTGTGTATATTCCTGTGGGTGAATCCATAGTAATAATTTTTGAAAGTAAGACGATACGTTATTCCTCTGTTTAATTCAACGAGAGTAGGCTATTCTTAAATCCACTTAATTCCAAGGACCTGCTGAGTTATCCACCCATATATTTCCTGAAACCACTTGTTCTATGGAGGGTCAGAAGCCAATCCTACAGGCTACAGGCATAATTCACACCTATGGGCAATTTGGAAACTCCAGTCTGGCTCAGCATGTTTTTTGGCTGTAGGGGGGCTCAGAGTGCCCCCTACCATGACAACAGGGACTTGAACCCCCTTTTCAGAAGGAGGCTTCAGTGCTAAGCACCGCACCAGCCCCCGCTGAGCTACGGCAGCAGACTGAACCTTAGAGTAAGAAAAAATGTTTTCTGTTAAAAAAAAATGTACAGTATTCAGTTTTCAACTGAATTCAAATTAATTCAAAACATGATTTACTTCACAGACATTTATTGAGATTATAAAAGATTGCATTTTGGTGGGGGGGTTTCTACAATTTGCATAATCGCCAGTCTTGTCATTGGTGTGGTATAACAGTGGGTGTGGAAGATAACACTGGCACACAGTGATTTTGGTGCCAATGATGTCTGAATGGTTTTATATTACATTTATGGTGCTGATTAAGAATATGATTTTGGTTTTGTGAGATTGGCTCTAGTTTCTGAAATATATAATAGTTAATTAATTAATTAATGCAACATGTTTGAAAAGCATTCAGAATTGCAAGAATATTTTTATTTTAGTTGCAACTAGTAAGTAAACAGTCTAACATCAACCAAAAAAGAAATTAAAAATCCAACAGTGGCAGGAAATTTTTATGTATGATTTTATTAAATATTAATATTAATTAGTTATTATTTTGTTAGTAATATCAATGCTTCAAAAAAAGTACCGTGGCTGGTTGAAAAAGACGACTAATGTCCACCAAGCACGATGCGAACCTTGTAAAAAAGTAATCAAACTGGCATCAATGGGCTCTAAAGCCATCAACTCACATATTAGGGGAGAGAAGTACAAGCATTTTGTCAAAAGTCAGACAACAACTGTCCCCATTCAGTTGTTTGTCAGTCCTGCAAGTACAACCTCTACAGATAGGCCTACACCCGCTTTGGCAATGTCTCCGGATCCCACGGCAAGCAATACCTTCAGAACATTCTCCTCAACTGACACACTGAAAGCAGAAGTGCTATGGGCTTTGCAAACGGTTAGCTGACATCACTCCTGTATGTCCAGTGATGACATTCACACTGTGGTGAGCAATTTGCTGGGACTCAGTTAGTAATTGTAGGAAGTTGTGGCCCACATACCCTTCACAACTCATTCAAGACTGGTTTTGAAGTGTGGGTGATGGAGAAAATGCTCAAAGCACTGCATTTTCTTTTCCACTCTACAGCAGCCAGAAGAGAGGACTTCACAGCTACAGCATAGTCCTCAAGGTTCCCTCTACCTTTCTGTGGCCATCAGTCGAATGAGCATTGGAAGTCTGGCCCTCTTTTGTGAAATATGTGGACTTGATGAAGTCAAAAAAGGTGAAAACCCCAGGAACATCTTCTTCTGACTGCATTTGTGAAGCCCGACTGGATCCCCTTCTGGCCAAGCTACATTTTCTCACGGCCCTATCATGAGCATTTCAACCACTTCTGGCTAAATACCAGACAGGTGTTCCCATGATGCGCTTCCTTTGGAAGGACCTGGCAGATTTGATCTGGGTAAATATTCACCACCACAGTAACAACAGCAATAACTGAACATGCAAACACACACACATGTGATCCAGATTCACTTCTGAGTCACAGGGAGGAAGCATATTACTTGACACCTGGGATAGGATTTCAGTCCATCGCTATGCGTTATAAATAAGCAGCATCATTTTTTCCTGCAAGCAAAAGAATTGTTTTAAATATCTGTTTTTCTGCCATTCCCAAGGTCAGTCTTTGTAGAATTTCCCAATTATGCATAAATCTTATCCAGATCACTACTGTAAACATTCCAGCCTTAACAGCTTCCTCAGTCACCACATATAAAAGTTTGCGCAGTTCCAAAGCAGATCGTCAGCGCCATGTCAGTGGATCATGTGACTCCTCCATTGAGGCAATCAGCACCATGTCAGTGGATCATGTGACTCCTCCAATGAGGCAATCAGCACCATGTCAGTGGATCATGTGACTCCTCCATTGAGGCAATCAGCACCATGTCAGTGGATCATGTGACTCCTCCATTGAGGCAATCAGCACCATGTCAGTGGCCCATGTGACTCCTCCATTGAGGCAGTCAGCGCCATGTCAGTGGATCATGTGATTCCTCCGATGAGGCAGTCAGCGCCCACCTGACAACTGCCACTAGCACCTGCTTCATTATCTTTGTCTTGTTGGCACCGCACTCTCTCTATATCTCGCAAACAGGCTTTGGCAGCTGTGATTCCTGTTTCCTTCGTTGTTCAGACTCCTTCCTCCTTCACTCCATTGTTAGTTGCATCTCGTATCCTTTCATTTTTCCTGTTACATCTTTACAGCAATTAGGGAAATTTGTCATAAACAGCCAGGGTCCTGGCGGAGACGTTCTTCTGAAAGAACTCCCTGCTACAGATACAGTAGGTTTATTTAAACCAGTATCAATTCAAGTTAAGCATAAAACTTTACAACAGCCATCAAAAGGTGAAAATTAATGGTGGTTAGAGAGATTCGTACTCAACCATCCATCTATGTAATGTCTGTGGGTTGATTTTGTCATAATGACGCATGGATCATTAATGGCAGTACAGCCGACACCAGTACGTTCCCAGTTTAAGGGAGGCAATTGTGGATTTGCAGTCACATAGAGTTCTATGCCTAATGTAATTCAGTTGAGAGATTCAAATGAATGGATTTGGTAGGGAAAATCTGGAGGGCAATAGTAAGTATTCATTGAAACACAAAGTAAAAACTTGTACAAAGTAAAAATGATAATATGTTATCAATAAGTACAAATACTTTATTACTAATATGCAGCCATATTTTTGATTTTTTTTTCATTCTTCTGTCATACTGAGTGTAAATACTTTCATTGTTTATATCATGTACTTTGCATTACGTTAGATTTCATTTTGAAGCAGATTTTAATTTATCGTTCCTTAAATTCACATTTGACTAATTTTGAAGAGGATTCAAGTTTGTGAAAATGCAGAATACAATTGAAATAAACTTTATATTTCAGTGTCTTCCAAATATATGCTCAAATTAGCTTTAAAAAACAGGAAGAGACAGGAAGTAACCTAAATTCTGAACCAGGAATCGAAATTAGACTTGGTTGTGGGCAGAAGACCAAATAAGCAAAAAGGCATCTATTGTCCTTATGTGAATCATATTTCCTGCCTTTACATTCACTGCCATTATCCTTCTTCGATGAAAGGAACGGCGAGCTTTACAGAGGCAGGCTTTCGTTTGCAGTTGTCATAATCAGCCCTGTAATTTCCAAGTAAGCACTAAACACTCCTGGTCACAGAAAGGATAATATTAACCCCTGCTGTGTTCCTTTCCAGTGTAAGGGGGGGGGCATGAAATCTCTTTTAAAAGCTCTATGTAAAGTCTCTTGAGGTGCAGTTGGAGACGGATGTCATCTGTTTCCGGCTGGTAATGAGCGTGTGCCACAAAATTCTTATAACTGATCATCTGGGGGGGCTGGGATGGCATTTCGCGCTGAAGACCGCCATGGACGTCACTGAAGTGGGGCGCACCACTCAGAATCACACCCCTGTTGTCCATTAAGAACAAATCATCACTGAGAGAGAAGTACCTGTGGGGGGGGGGGGGGGGGGGGGGGGGGGGGGGGGGGGGGGGGGGGGGGGGGGGGGGGGGGGGGGGGGGGGGG
>JAODUD010000134.1:17302651-17317352 GCA_026784285.1 Stomatorhinus walkeri
CACCCATTCTAGCGCCAATGCCTTGAAAAATCTCTGAACAGCACAGCAGCTATATATGTGTGTGCCTCATAGGAGAGCAGGACGGGCTGCGTGGAAATTAAATTGTGATTGATTTTATCCGTACAATGACAATAAAAAGCATTTTATTCTATTAAATAGCCTCTTAGTTAATGAAAGTGGATGGGGCTGTTATTATGATATAAAGGTTGCAACTCCTCAGTTACGAGTTACAGCTCCCTCAGGAGCATCATAGGTACAGTTCTGTGAATAAAAGATAAAATGTGATTCTCCTGCTTGTTAATTTGGCTTATTTGTGAACCTTGACGATATTAAAAAGGTATACATTCACTTTCATGGTTCCTGAAGGGCATGTAGCTATCGAGGGCTGTGTGGCCGCTCAGTGGGTAGCGGTGCTGCCCGACACCTCCAGGATGTCAGAAATGTCACCAGATAAGCCCAAGTCTGATTTAAAACGTGGGCAAACAAGGCTATACAATTAAGAGTTTGGCTTTAATAAAAAGCGATCATGTGCTCTAGATAAGCACACCTGCTACATAGTAGATGGAACATTTTAATTTTAATGCAAGATTTTGATGCAATTTTGTGCGAGCCTCCTGCACAGATCCAACTGTTGGTTCTGTGAGGAGCTGCAGGACGGGGTTCTCCACCCCGCTATGGCGCTGTCTGCACGCTGCCCCCGCTTGACCTGCCACTCGCCGTCACGCCCACGGAAAAGCAGAAACGCTCGCTGCTGGGACAGAAGCCCATCTTCTGCGATTCTCTCTACTCCTTAGTGTGGTGGCCTTGCGCTGATCTCCACTCCATGAATCAAGAACATGGAACGGCCACCTTTTCTGTCATTTGCAGTAAATGTTTCTTTATCATTTTCTGCAACTTTAAGGGCAGGAGTCTTGAGTTGTGTTATTTCCTCTGGAAGCAGTTTGGAGAAATATTATATATTAAATGCCTTCTCAGTGTACAGCAGCCCTTGCTTGTTTTGTGTATTTGTTTAGATTGCTTTCTGGTGCAAAAAGACAGTTACCCGATTTGCCTGCGATTGGAATAACTAATTTAATCCTTGAATGAGAATCAGAGATGCAGTTCCACCTTGCTGAGTAAGAATTAGAGGAGATATTAAGTGTGCCACAGCAAATCCAAAGTAATTAAAAAAAACTACACATGCGCAGTAAACTGAACAGCAGAATGGTTCATGCCTCTTTAACCCACATCAGGCATATTAAAACAGGGTCTTGCATTTACTGCAAGAAAGCCTGCAGTAAATTAATTTCCTTCTTGGCAACCCATTACGTCACTGTCATAGTAGATTATGTTATCTGTATGGATTTTCATTACTTGCTGGTTGCACGACTGCTTCGGGTTAAAATGCAGGGGTCATGTGCCTTGCCGTTCAGCCAATGGACAATGACCCAAGAAGGAAACAAATCTGTAGCCCCCTCCTTACAATTACTCACTGATTCATTTCCCATACTCACTTGCCCTATGTAGGGTCACATGTGTTGCAAGTTAAAAACAGGACATTTATACATATTCAAGTCAAAAAACTATTGTGCCTCCTCAAAACCTATTTTTGGAAAAGGAGCATTTAACCCATAAGTATCCAAGTATACAGGTAAGTAATATCAACTACTTCCTTCCCAGAAAATATGGACAGGTCGGCAAAAACATACCATTGCTGTTCGATGAAAACTGCATATGTTTACTTTTTGACGATTGTGACTTTTTAATATCGATGGAATACAGCCTTTTTCCTCTGACTACTGACAGCGTTTGACATCAAATTGACCAACAAAAATATGTTTTGCAAAGTAATTTATCTAGTATTTTGATTTTGCTAGTTAACATGTATATGTTTATAATGGTTTTCTGTATGAATTATTTTATATTGCTAATTTTAACGGTAACGCTTTACTTGACAGGGAAAAAATGATTAGTAAAATCTTAGTTACTACAAATCATGAACTTAATTTGCACTTCAGTAGTAACTGAATTATTACTAAGTATGTGTGCCCCATCAAGTAAAGTGTCACTAAATGATCAATGTGGCCCCAGACCATCACAGGCCACACATACATTCACACCAGGGGACAGTTGAGCCCTGATCCTATCAGGATTCCTAAAAATGTTTTATGAAATAGTTCTGTTTCTTCAGGCTCCATAAATGGTCAAACCAAATAATGTCCGTTTATTGATTCAGTAAACATATGACATAAAGCAGTGTGCACACTGGAATGGATCCATTCAGTAAACATATGACATAAAGCAGTGTGCACACTGGAATGGATCCATTCAGTAAACGTATGACATAAAGCAGTGTGCACACTGGAATTGACCCATTAAGTAAACGTATGACATAAAGCAGTGTGCACACTGGAATGGATCCATTCAGTAAACGTATGACATAAAGCAGTGTGCACACTGGAATTGACCCATTAAGTAAACGTATGACATAAAGCAGTGTGCACACTGGAATGGACCCATTCAGAAAACGTATGACATAAAGCAGTGTGCACACTGGAATGTACCCATTCAATAAACGTATGACATAAAGCAGTGTGCACACTGGAATTGACCCATTCAGTAAACGTATGACATAAAGCAGCATGTACACTGAAATGGATCCATTCAGTAAACGTATGACATAAAGCAGTGTGCACACTGGAATGGACCCATTCAGTAAATGTATGACATAAAGCAGTGTGCACACTGGAATTGACCCATTCAGTAAACATATGACATAAAGCAGTGTGTACACTGGAATGGACCCATTCAGAAAACGTATGACATAAAGCAGTGTGCACACTGGAATCGACCCATTCAATAAACGTATGACATAAAGCAGTGTGCACACTGGAATGGACCCATTCAGTAAACGTATGACATAAAGCAGCATGTACACTGAAATGGATCCATTCAGTAAACGTATGACATAAAGCAGTGTGCACACTGGAATGGACCCATTCAGTAAACGTATGACATAAAGCAGCGTGCACACTGGAATGGACCCATTCAGTAAACGTATGACATAAAGCAGTGTGCACACTGGAATGGACCCATTCAGTAAACGTATGACATAAAGCAGTGTGCACCCTGGAATGGACCCATTCAGAAAACGTATGACATAAAGCAGTGTGCACACTGGAATGGACCCATTAAGTAAACGTATGACATAAAGCAGTGTGCACACTAGAATGGATCCATTCAGTAAACGTATGACATAAAGCAGTGAGCACACTGGAATTGACCCATTCAGTAAACGTATGACATAAAGCGGTGTGCACACTGGATTGGACCCATTCAGTAAACGTACTGTATGACATAAAGCAGTGTGTACACTGGAATGGACCCATTCAGTAAATGTATGACATAAAGCAGTGTGCACACTGGAATCGACCCATTCAGTAAATGTATGACATAAAGCAGTGTGCACACTGGAATCGACCCAGAAGTGAACACATCATTTAATCCATATGTATAAGGCATCTTTTCACAAAGGAGAAATGTTTAGAAAAATCACGATTGTCTGTGACTTTTACCTCAGTGACAGTGTGGACATCCAGCGGAATTGCCCGGTCAGTCACTGCACTTAATCCACCTTCCTCCTGACAGCTTATCTTTAATGCTGCTTTGCAGTATTCATACTTTACTTCATGAAAACATATTATGGTATAATATGGAATCCATTGCCAAAAACTGGGGCCGTGTGTGGTTCATTGGCTTAGGATGCTGTGCTGGTTGTTGGTTCAAATCCTCAAGGTCAGCAGAGTGATGTCACCATTGAGCTTTTGTGCAAGGTCTTGACCCCCCACTTGGTCTATAGACTGTGTGATACTGCTTTGAACTGTGCATCACTTTAAACAAAAACATATTTAAAATTAATTGCAAATATATTGATCCCTTCCAGTTAATTTCATATCAACACTATCTTGTGAAGGCTGAGAAGACTCAAAGCTACATCCACTGGGGGGCAGGACGCATAACAAATGTATTCTTGTAACCAATAAATGATTGTGTTTACTGTCTTTTTAATGATAATATACTGCCCCCCCCCTGAATATGAGAGTGCCACAGTAGCTGCCCCCTGGACTAATTACATGTGAGCCTGGCCTGACTGATGAGAGCAGTGAGCAGAGCGTGACACGCCTCGCCCAGGCTGAGGAAACGAAGGGGGGGACGGCGAGGAAAAGCCATGTGCCGAACCGGCGGCCCCTCGTGTCCTGTCACCATGTCACCTGATGACATCTAGACGGAACCCGGAAAAAAGAAAAGAAAAAGACACAGGGGGCCAACCTGCTTCAACAAAGGTCTTTGATGGAAATGCAAGACCCCCGAGTAAAGCCAAAGTACAGTAAACATCGTTCCGTCTGATCTCCTTTAATACCACTGACATTGTTTTCATTTTTTTTTTATTCAACATTAAGGCAATTATCATTTTGAAAGGGTGATACATTTTACGCAGCAGATTAAATGGAGCGAGAGTTTAATGGCTTGTCTGGCAATGTCCGCAGATGGTGAAATCGATATAAAAAACAACAGAGTTACAGGGATGACACTCTACCAAAGTGTCAAGCTGACCCTGGCCCTTACTGCCGAAATCCCCAGACGTTTCTACAACACGACCCGGCCAATGGCAAAGAGGCTGCGTCACCATGGAAACAGCCAGATGGCAAAAATATGTCCATGGGACGCTCAAGGAGCCATATAAACCCATAACTCCGGACGCATTTCATTAAGGCTGGTGATTAATGGGAGACGCTTGCTAAATACCAGCCTAATGCCAAACTGACAGTGATTTTCAAGTGGTAGAACTTCATCCACGGAGACAGGGAATTACAGCTTTGCTGATCTCGGTCACTTTTGCTTGTACTGAACCATCAGTGAAGACAGTCTTTAATGAACGAGTTCCGGGATTAAATCCATAGTCATTTAAATATGTAATTTTGTTTTCAATCATCGCATTTTCCTTCCATCCATCTTCCCATCTTCCAAACCCAGTACAAGGCCAGTAGATTGGAGGCTACGCCAGGGACAGAGCAACAGGCTAGTTTGCACCCTGGAAAAGATTCCAGCACATCACTGGACTATATACCATTATATATATACTGTATATACAAAAGATGCATATTTAAGGTACTACATGTTACAGCTATATAGTGAGAGAAATTACCCCTCTTTTCCTCTTATGTATTCACTGGGCAACATATTTCCTGTATTCTTTTCACTCACACTCTATAGCCTGTGTTCTGCATCCTTTCCATAACATTTTAATATTTTTACTGAGTGCTATAAGTTCTTTTTTGTTCTGAATTTCATGTATGACCATGAGCCTAATTAAGCATAACAAGCGCAGTGCAAACCACTGACGAGAAGGTTGTACTTTATGAAAGTGTTACTGGGGTTTGCTGGAGCCTTTGCATGAAGGGCCACCTCATTCCTCCCCTCTTTTGTGTTTTGTATTTTTTTTTCGCACCCTGCTATACAGATGGAGCCTGCTTGTATCCTCTTCTGCCCCGTTCCTCCATTGTTTCCATCACTCTATTGTGTTTACTTATCACTGTCAAACATGCCCAGATAGCCTGATACTGCCCAATTCTCCCAGCTCTCCACGGAGACAAAGGCGGCCATATCTCTGCAGAGGTCTAACAGCCAGCCACATTGTGTTTAGAGCCAGTTTTTAATGGAAAAATAAATGCAATTTAAAGACTTTTGCTAACGGGATACTTACCGAGTATTTGTTTATTTTTACTTCCTCGTGTTTGTCATCTTGTTTTTTAATGAGCTTCTTACTCTTTAGGGCAAAAAAAACTTTGATAGTTGCCCTTTTGAATATATAATTGAATGAAAGAGCTTAGGGACAATAAATACCACCTTTTAGTGATGATGGGGGGAAAAAAATCTTTTTCTCTTGCGGCAAATGTCAAGGTGGTAAAAACTGAAGTATGTGCCAATCAAACACAGTAGTCACTCAGTAAAATGTTAATATGTTTTGCAGTTATTTTATGTCTATATTGAAGTGCATTAAGGACTTTCCTGCAGGGCTCGAGGATTAAGCCATTCTGATTTGCACCAGCCCCCATATCCAGTTAAGGAGCTTCAGTGTGGAATTATCTTCAAATGCAAGCTGTGAGATGGCCAGGAATGAAAGCCCCTGTTTTGCATTTTTAATGTTTTAACAGAGTCCCCTAGCGACTGCAGCACTCAAAACCGGCATTTCAATTGAGCGGGAGCAGATAATAGACTTCCTGCCGGCCCGGGCACGCGATGCTGGCGTCAGGCAGCCCTGCAGTGCCACGGCCAGGTGCCCGCGACTGGATGGAGCTCGATGATCTGCCGCTACTCGCAGAGCCCCGGTCCCCTGCCTCTCACACGCTCACATGATTATCAGTTGTCTTTATGTGGCATGATTTTCAAAATGCTTGAATTGCAAAGGATGTGTAGCAAGCGGGAACATCATCTGAGTGTGGTTTTTTTTTTGCACATAAATATAACCACTACATGGCGTAATCAATTAGGGCTTTTCATGCAACTGAGGCCAGACATTATTTTTCCCGCATATAAATTACAGCCCTATTATTCAGTACTATTTTGCCTGAGATGGCCTTTGGTTCTGGCATAAGTTCTGGAACTCCGGCAAACCTGAATGTGACAAGCAGTATAGAATCCATCCATCCATTTTCTATACCCACTGGGGGTCTGGAGCCTATACCCAGAAGCAATGGGCACAAGGCAGGGAACAACCCTGGACAGGGGGCCAGCCCATCACAGGGCACACCCACACACCATTCATACACACAGGCAGGCAGGCACACCTACGGGCAATTTAGCAACTCCAATTAGCCTCAGCATGTCTTTGGACTGTGGGAGGAAACCAGAGTACCTGGAGGAAACCCCACGACGGCACAGGGAGAACATGCAAACTCCACACACATGTGACCCATGCAGAGACGTGAACCGAGGTCCCAGAGGTGGGAGGCAACAGTGCTAACCACTGCACCACCATGCCGTCCCAGCATTACAGAATATGAACGGATGAATGAACGGATGAATGAATGGATGAATGAATGAGCATGAGCAAGGATTTTTTTTGTATGATGTGAGATATAATGCCAAAGCATTCAGGATATCCTTCATTATTTCATCTGAACCCAGAAGGACAGATAACTCTGGGAAGAAGTCACTCTTGACATTGAACTTTCATTGATATTATCCATGCCTTTATAATTGCCTTAATTGAGTTCACTGTAATGAATAAGTAACTGAATTAACTGATCTCTTCGTTCGGCACTGCTGCTGAGGGAGCGCTGACAGTGAATTTAAATGCCAATTGGCAACATTATAGCAGTTAGCATTTATAATGATAACCATTCCATCTGGTACATGGTGACAAGCCAAAGGCGACAGATGGAATTGTTTTCACAATCTGTTTAAATATGTTGTAGGTTTTTACTTTGCATTTCAAAAGATGTTCGATGCTGCTATTCAACTCAGTGACCTGGACGTATCGTTTCACGGTTCTAGGGGACGGTTTTCAAAAGGGGTAATTTAATTTAATGTTCTCCTGGGATTGCTGCATACAGAATGGAGCTTTAAAATATGCAAAAATTGATGTGTTAATAAATATAAAGGTTTGTATACAAACATATTAGCTTTAAAATGTCAACTGATATTTAAGTTAGACTTCCTGCTTCCTTTAAATGTAAGCATTTGTAGTAATTATCTATTTTCAGCATCTGATTTCAGAAGCAGAATTCAGTTTGTGTCTTTCTTTAAAAAAAGATTCCTTGTTGACTTTCCTACTTGTTGGCTTTTTCCCTCCAGCTCCCTCTTTGGGACCGTGTAGCACATCTGAGCAGGCATCCCAGCACATGTATTAGATATCAATGAAATACAAATTGAGTTGGCTGAGAGACGCTGAACTGCTCTCACCTCCTTGGCGGCCGTTTACTTCCTTGGACCTCAGAAAACCGCTCAGAGGAGGATCTAATCTTGATCATCTCGCCAAAGCTCTTCAGGACAGCAAGCATGCCTTCTTTTCCAATGTCTTGTTTGGATCTTTTGATGGCTACCTCCTACAACAGCTTCTTATGCCAGACACATATATGAAACTACTGGAAGATGGAACTAGGGAAGAGAGGGCACAATCAGCGCATTTGTACATGTGTGTTGACTCGTATCATTTCATGGGATCCAAAAGATGAGCAGTAGAATGTGAATCCAATTCACATGTTCCTGAGAGGCCTGTGACTAAGCTTCTCTGCTGTGCCCTGCCCTGCACGCTGTCATCTGCACATCTGCCCTCTGTAGTTCACTACAGATGTCTTGACAGGTGTCATCAATCAGTGCCAACCCCATCTCATCCCGAGATCCTCTTGATCTCTGAATGTGTGGAGCATGTCTCCCGAAAACTGCTCACATATAAGCTCCCGGAGAAAGGTCGTAAAAGTTCTGTACTAGGTATATACTTCTATATGCAGAGTTCACTCAGTAGAGTCGATTCACTTTTTATTCTGCTGATAGCTGCAAAGGCAAGTAGTGTGTTAAAAGTGACATTTAAGACAATATTTAAAGTCTGGACTGAAAGTTTTATGCATTTAACAATTTCCGTCATCATTATCAGCCGTATGTGGCTGCCACACTTAATTTACTTATCGGAAGCGATTTCCTGAGTGTAAGGGGTCAGCAGTTTTTATCTCCTTCTGACTGAGAAGCAGAAGAGAGGCACCCTCCCTCATTCCTCCCCTGTGGTCTGTCATTTGGAAATAAGAGGCTTTTCCGAGGAAATCCAAGTCACCGCATAAATGCCCCAGACGCGGTGCGATCTCGGCAGACAACTGTTTTGCATGCGCACAAAAAATGTGTCTCCTCCAGATCGTGGTGTTATTTTCAAGTGAGGTAGAAAGATAAAATCGTTGCACCATGGCCAGCTGTAAATGCCATAATCTTTCATCATTTATCTGAAATCCGGGGACAAAAAAGCACCACCGCTACAGCTGTATTATGGGATGAGCCTGGTACCGGGAGGAAGAATGTTCTGGAAGAGCGGTAACCTTTTCCGATGACGAGAAAAATTTCCCATTACCGTTCTGACACCAGATTCTAGAGGATGATTTAATGGTGGCATTTTGTTTTGCTGACTTTCCCATTTTTCCGATTCGAAAGAATACCGGGACTGAAGCTGGGCAAGTGCGAAAGAGTGGCCAAGCATCTGAGGTCTATTACCAGAGGCTTCTGGGCTCTTCTGGAGTGCCTTGGCTTTCCCTGTGACCCCCACAATCACCCTCTTGCCTCCCCTGCAACGGTTTCGTAGTAGAGTTGCTCTTTGGCTGGTGCATGATTTAAATTGTGCGAATGTGTAACGCAAGCGAAGGGAAATCGGTGTTTCCTGACAAAATAAAGCAGTAGAGACTGAGCGTGCCCAAAGTACAGACGGCTTCCAGCTGGCAGCGCCTCTTCAGCTTCACCGTCGGAGCACTGCTGCTTGCGAAAGGCCTGCTTCTGCTCTGCGTACCGCCACAGGATAATGTGCGGCACCTGAGGCGTGAAAAATCCATGGAAATTTTTGCCAGCAATAAAAATAGCTGACAATGAATGCATTTTAGCACGTTTCTTCTAATGTGTGACATGTTCTGCCTTTCCCAGGTGAGGCAACTAGTAGGAGCTATAATAGTATAATACAGAATAATAGTATCCAGGCAGTGGATTTCTCCACATTAATGCTGTTGCGTCATGTTTGTGTTCATATTACATATGCTTGTGCTTTAATTAAACTATTTTTGAGGTGCAATTTGAATTCCAGCTGTAAAAAAAAATAAAAAACGAGCGAGTCTTCTTTAGTCTTAGTAATACATAAAATCATATGGAAGCAAGTTCTCCACTTGTTCTGTTGATATAACTAGATGGAATGAGTAGTCATAGGATCACGTGGCTTTAATCAACTTACTGAAACGACAAAAAATGCCATGCTAATGTATTTTGGTCAAAAAAACGAAAAACAAAATATTCAGTGCGACACGTAATATTTCTAGTCTTTGTTGAACTCGGTTTAGTAAATTGATTAGAGACATTGCATAAACCAGCATTAATTAGGCTATATATATGATTAAATATCATGATCTACTCTTTGAGAATACAAGATCAGCTAAAAGAAAAACTTTACCGCTTTGTTGGATAATTTTTTGCGCTTTAGGTGCAAGTCCCTCCAAATGCTTGAACTCATCAAGCGAAAATTATTAAATTGACCGTAATTATAACATGAATAGTTTATTTCTTTTCAGAACAAAAAGGAAAGATTATTCCTTGATATATTCGGAACAGATAACAGACTGTTCCTATTCTGGCATAATTTCTAATCAGCGCCTATTGTATTTGAGCCGATGCCAGCGTAAAATATTACTTGAATGATGCGGACCTGACTGAAATGTCCTGTCTAAAGGAAGTGAGAGAAACACAAAAGCAATCAGTGGAAGTTTCCTCACACACTAATAAACCAGCATAAATCATCGCGTCTCCCCAGACAGAATTCATTCCCTTCGTAGTGTTATATCTCCCATCAAAGATTACGGTACAACCAAGATCGCTGTAATAAAATCCAAAGCCGCCTTGTGACAACAGAACACAAAGCAGCCTAATATATTAGCGGCGTGCTGAGTAGATACACGCAATTTAAGTGCCAATACCTGCACCTGCCTCCGCCAACATTACCGCCTCCTAGACAAGTTCCTGGAGTAGCGTAGACCTGGTTTTACAGCCGCGAATGCAGGAATCGGTTAGCTGAAGTAGAGAGGGGACAACGGAATAAAATCAAGGTGCAAGGATTGCTGAGCAGAGCCGAATCGCCTCTTCCCAATGAAATGATATGAAAAGCGTTTTCAAAGTGAAACCCCCGAGCCATAAACGTCTGTAATGCTGAGAGGCGATTAGATGCCGTTGCTGTAAGTGCGCATTGTATGGAGCCAGTTAGGGCTGGTGAACCATTAACTTATCGATAACCCGAATTATATATGCATGTCATGCAAGGCATGATTAAGTGACTTTCTTTCTAGTTCTATCCCACTTTTTCTGCTACTATTTAGATTCAGATTAGTTTTAATGGGTCAGATCTTTTAACTGTAATTTTCCCCCAGATATTTCAGTTTATGTTTCATCTTATATTTCCTTGAAAATATAGATGCAGTATATTGCGGTAGTATGGTTTATGACGTATACATGTAACTACTAAACTATTAAATGTGACTCTAGGTGTGAATGCGCAGTTCCGTATTTTACTGGGCTGTTTAGACTATTTATGAGTATGAAAGTTCTTAAGGAAAGTACAGTAGGATCCTCCCAGCCTTCAGCTAGAAACATTTAGATGTTGCCAGTTCCACAGAATATGAACAACAAAGGCTTTAAACACTGTAGTGACCCAGAGAAAAGCTAATGCATATTCATAGATCAAAAAATAGAATAAAATATATGAGGAGCATTTTAAAATCTGTGTCTTCCAGCCAGCACTAAGAGAATTATTGACAAGTGACTCGATATATATAGAAACCATAAAAGAATAGAAATTGTTGTCGTGGCTACAGACAGTTATGAGAAACCGATGGCCAGTGACATTTAAAGACACATTAGTGAAGAACATCCAGTGTAATGAGCTTTGTCATGAATAGTACATTTGCATGTGTGTGTGTGTGTACAGTTTATCTGGGCTGGTCCTAGCCCATGTGGTGCCCTTGGCAGGCATCAGCGCTGGCGACCCCCATCCAAGGCAAAGTGGAGTTACCTGGCTAGTTGGTATCCACCCACCCCCACCACTAGCTGGCGCCCCAGGGGGCCGCCTGTGTCGCCTCTAGGATTTACAGGACTTGGGTTTTTATTTAACTGAACATTGCACGTTTATCGGTGCCTAATTTACATAATAAGTGTTTTGAACATTCTGTTTCTATTTTTAGCCGTTCTCTTGGTAGCTCTTTGCTAGTCATCAGTGCCTTTCTTGCGAATATCTAAATTAGTGGAGCAATCCGGACAGTTGGAATACCGAATCTAATGCGACAGGCACACAAAGTCACATAGGAAGCTGACAGCAAATATTCAGCGTTTCACGGGGAATCTGGCATCTTAGCGAATGGAAAACCTGAGACCACATGAATTCTTACCGTAAGTTGGTCAATAAAACTGTCATCAAATCCAAGTTTATCTAAAAAAGACAGTGGCTTATGATGTATCTTTATACATACTGAATAAAAACATATTGGAAACAAAATATTAAACTAATGTGAAAAGCTCAATAAAATAATTCACAGATTTCTAGTGCATTGGTTTTGCTTTATGGGGGCATAGTGGCTCAATGGTAGCACTGGTCTCCCACTCCCCGAGTGTGAGGGGTTTGAAATCAACCCCATCCCCCCCCTGACTGCATCTGCACTTTGCATGTTCTCCATGAGGTGTATAGCTTTCTCCTCAGGCCAAGGACAAGCAGTTAGGCACCCTGGGAAATGACCCATAGCATGGGTGTGTGCTGTGATGGGCAACCATTCCACTTAAGGTGACCCACTGTCCTGCACCCTGTATTGCCTGGAAAAGGTGTGAGGTCACGCCCGACCCGGTACTGAAACCACCTATAATGATAGGTGGTTTTATTCATTCACAGTTATTAATTTATCAAATAAAAGTTATAATCTACATGTATTCACTGGAATCTGAAACTATGACCTTCGCATTGTTGTCAGGCTACAAAACTTAATAATGGCTCTCTTTTATACTGTAGTTAGTACAGTTATTTATGTAGTAGTTATTTAGGTAGTTATTTCTTAATTGTAAATGTATTTTAGTATTTGTGTTATTGTTTTGTATTGTTTTACATCCGGCAGATATTCCGAATCAAAGTGGAAGACAATTGACAAGGCTGCAGAAAATATGAGACTTCAGCATCAGCAATGAGAGGAACGTAGAGATTATGCCTTTGTTGTATGAAGTGTGTCCGTACACCCTTTTGTTAAACTAAGAAATCTGTCTTTGATGCATTCTCCTAATGATGTGTTAGGGGCCTTTAACAGGGAAAGTCTCCCAGAAACGACTGGGGGGGGGGCTTTCATCTGCGTCACTGTACCTGTCTCACCGCGGTTCCTGCCCACACCTCCTAATTCTACACACTTCACCCCCCCCCCCTCCTCCGAACCAAGCTTCATTTACACCGTGACAAACAGCAATATTACAGTTTGAAGTTTGGTGAAGATTATCTTTAACCCCCCCTTTAATCCCCTACAGACAGCATCTACCTCAAGTTCAATTTAACAATCATCTCCTAGGTCCACAAGCAACGTGAGATTTAGCACTTTGCCTAAAAATAATCTATGCTTGTTTCTTTGTTTCTTTCTTTGTCAGTTATCAAGTTCTACCAGCCTATGACTGGTATATTACGTTTGGACCTTCAGTCCCAATCTATGTTTACTGTATAAGGACTATATCAGGTATCAGTTTCTGTTCTAACTGAGTAATAAAGTATTTATTTAGCTTTATTTAAATATTCATTGCCAAAAGAAACCAAAAGGAACCTTTACTCTGTGTTACTCTTGATTGAAATAATTAAGCCTACTTGTCCTGGGGTCAAAACTATCATACTATGCATAAAGGTGCCTGTTAAGCAAATGAATAATGATGATGTAAAGTTTAATGACTTGTGAGGCTGCAATGGGGTGCAGCAAGACTGAAGTTCTGCATTTAACAAACTACAGTCACTGGGGAAACTGAAGAAAAAAACTTAATTCATGAGTAGTCATGAGTAGTCATGAGTAGTCATGAGTACTTTCAGCCTATCTAAATATCACCTCCAGAGATCATGTCTACGTTCTCTGATTTTTTTTTCCATGAGTCATCACTCTGGTCTGCATGGGAAGAAATGCTGAACTGCAAACTGTAAGAGCTACGTGGTCACAAGCATAAAGGCCGGGGTAATTTGTTACAGCAGACATTGCTGGCCCTTCAGTGACCGGAGGATGAATATACATTATAGTGCTACTTAGCCCCAAGTAACAGTGGTTTATAATGCACTCCGGGTTTGTCTTCCTTGTTTTAATTAGAGGTCAGTAACTTGACCTCAGTACTTTTGGCAAGACTCTATGGTTCCTCCAACAAACCAAGCACAAAGGAATGTTAAGAGATGAATGCCTGGCATGTGGCTCATTGTTGTCAGGGGTTCTCTGTTAATATCACTGTAAATGTTTGACTCTGATTTAATATTTTTTTCAATTAATGTATCCATCCTCCAACTGCCTTATCTAGGATAGGGTAGCCTGGAGTTCACCCCAGGCAGTGTAAGGCAAGAGGCAGGTGTACACCCTAGATGTGATGCCAGTCTTGCACAGGGCATAAACACACACTACTAGTCAATTACAGGTGTTTGGACTGCAGGAGAAACCCAGGAGAAACCCACACATGCAACAGAAGGAGGATGCAAACCGCCAGCCCCAGAGTTCTGGGTGAACAGTGCTGGGGCACCATATACAAACTGCCAGCCCCAGAGTTCTGGGTGAACAGTGCTGGAGCACCATATGCAAACCGCCAGCCCCAGAGTTCTGGGTGAACAGTGCTGGAGCACCATATGCAAACCGCAAGCCCCAAAGTTCTGGGTGAACAGTGCTGGGGCACCATATACAAACCGCCAGCCCCAGAGTTCTGGGTGAACAGTGCTGGGGCACCATAT
>JAODUD010000134.1:17323812-17335300 GCA_026784285.1 Stomatorhinus walkeri
AAGAGCACCGGGCGGAGCGTCCCAGGGGAAGAGCACCGGGCGGAGCGTCCCAGGGCAAGAGCACCGGGCGGAGCGTCCCAGGGGAAGAGCACCGGGCGGAGCGTCCCAGGGCAAGAGCACCGGGCGGAGCGTCCCAGGGGAAGAGCACCGGGCGGAGCGTCCCAGGGGAAGAGCAGCCACCAGTACCGCCAGGAGAGGAGTTTGGAGGTAGTGGCAACCCCGGGGTGACTCATGCTGTGGACGTATGCAGCCATTACAGGCTGACCGTATGGTATCTAGTGAGCACAAGTCTTACTGGCTGGCTAGGTAGGTGGTGGTGAATGGTGCCTGTTTGCTGTCTGTCTGGTCTTGTCCAGCTCCCACACCACCAGGGGCCTGTACTATGATGCAGAGTGACTAGCTTATCGGAGTAACTTGATTTAACTCTCTGGGGTCGAGTGTGTCGTCAGCGACGCAGCGTACTTTTCCTGTCTATTTCAGTTTATATCTCACTGAAATCTTAATGTAGAATGAAAAAAAACGCTGACTAAATCCATAATCCGTCTTCTTTTCAAAACTTCCATTGTTGGAAGAATTAAAGTTTTTTTTTATTAGATTAAATTGGCAAAAAAGTAAACCACGTCACCTTACTTTGTTTTACCTGCATTGGCGGCGTATAGTACCGCTATCACCCGAAGATCGCTATTCACATGTTAAATAGCCGTATTAGCGCATTTTCAAATCGCATTCGCATGGTAATTTGATATTTACAATATATGTTCCAACAAAGATGAGTGTAATGGCAAAACAAATATATAAGAAATAATTTATTTGCTATAACTTAAGTTTATGATATTTGAAGAAATGTGTGATCATGCCCCAGTCAGTGAAAGTGTGTTTCCTACCTCTAGACCCCAGAGGGATAACCCTGGGAATCCCAGACCACCTTATCATTATAGGAAAATGATGTCCATTGGCTAAAATGATCATATACAGACCCAGTGAACAAAAAAACAGGTGTTTTGTAAAAAATAGCTCTTTCCCAGTCACGATCAACCTGCATGTGGTCTGACTTTTCCGCCTGAGAGACGGTAACCATGGTCTGTGTCTCCGCCCGAGAGAGTTAGTGATGGTGATCACGAATCTTGGTATCCAGAGTGCTGGAAAGTGTCACATACTCATTGAAAGTCCGGCAGCCTTTGTTCCCTGCCGGGGATCGCAAAGAGGTGTCTGAGACTGTGTCCCATGGTGGGGTGGTCGAATACCTACCTGACGGCACATTGAAGGTCTGTCACTGAGTCCAGTAGTGGGCTGTCTTCCAGAGAGCAGTGGCCCATTCACAAGCTCTTCCCATCAGCAGGGGGACAAGGAAGTGAACCCTAGCCGAATCCTCGATATTTTTTAGGGCCCTTGTCACTCAGAGACCCTTGGATTCATCTTAACTTTTCCCTCCTGTACAGTGGCCTTGAGCACAGGTGAGGTATCTTCTAGCTTTCTGGTGGACTGCTGCTCGAACCTTCTACCATTATCATGGTGCCATTGCCCCTGGCGGCATCCTGGTAATGCCATTATTCCACACTCATCCCCCCCCGTCCCTCCACCATAAACATCTTGGGCCCGACTGTCAGTTCTGGTTCTGCTTGTGACACTGCATCAGGGGCACATTTCCAGTGGCTACACAATAGCTGTTGAATCGCTGGTTTCAAAGCCAGGCAGAAGGAATCCTTTGAGACCGGTGATCTGTAGCAGATGTTTTTGTTTGAAATCCGGGAGGGAATCTGGGAAGCGTGTGACGTCTGAGCTCCTGCGGCCAGCTCGTCCACCGTGGATGTCATTAGACCTGTAATAACGGAACTATCTGCCGCTTAATATCATTCCTCCTGTTGTTCATAGTCAGAATCCATCAGAATAATGAAGTAGCTTCAGTCCGGATGGCTGTGGACCTGCGGCGATGTCTTCACTACAGGACTATAATTAAATCCTATTCATGAATAGATAATAAATGGATAATGACCTAAAGAGTACAACTGGTGTGATCAGACTGGCTGAAATGTGTTTTATGTAAAAAGCAGTTTGCCACGGTACATTCTTATGAGAGTGCTTTTACTTTAACAATTTGTTGTGTTATGTTGTTCTTTGTCACCGTTGATATTTATTCATTGCCTAAAGTGTCACGTCAGGAATGTGTTTTCCTTTTAAGTAGAAAGTGTTCCCTCTGAGTGCTGCTCACAGTTGATGCTTATGAGCTACATCAGTGTTTCCCAATCAAGTCCTCAGGGACCCGTAGCAGTCCATATTTTTGCTAACTCCCAATTTCCTTCCAGACAGTCCACATTTTCCCTCCCTTCCAACTCCCGGTAGGAGCAAAAATGTGGACTGTCTGTGAGTCCCAGGGTACCATTGGGAAACACTGACCTACGTGACGAATAGCAGAAGCTTTCCATTCATTTTAGCTGCATTTCTTTTTTAATCGTTTTCCGCCATGCATCTTGTGGACTTTGTTTTTTTATTTAATTCATTTAAATAATAACTGAATTTAGATAAATCGTTTAATCACACCTCTGCTCTGTGTATGTTGAGCTTGTACGTTCTCCCCGCGGTTCCTGCTCCAGCTTCCTACGCCGATCCAAAGGCGTGTAGTTAAGTGGAGTTTCTTTTGCCTGTCGTGTATAATTGTGTGCAGGGGTTGTAAATGGTGTGGAAACCCTGAATGATTCAGGGACCCTGGAACGTAAGAGTAGAGATTATGTTTCACCCTCGGTGGATTTTCTTCCGGGGGCCTCTCTTCTGATTATTTGTTTAGATATGTGCCCTGCAATGGACTGCCATCCCATCTAGGGTGGCCTCAGCCTTGTGCCCTGTGCATGGATGGATGGATGGATGGATGGATGGACGGTTTAATTGATTGTGTATTTCTAGCTTGCTCTGCTACAACAGAGTTATTTTTAAAGCTTTACATATTTAATATTCACGCGAATCAGTAACAATCTAGAATTTTCAGTGGCATATAAACATCAGTTCCATTACAAAACAAACTTATCAGTATGCAACACAATCAGTACTTTCAGTAACTGAGGCTATTTAATTATTGTCATATTTATTTCAACTTAACCTTTTTATTTTTAATTCTTAGCGGTTTGACTACAGATCACTGCCTCTCAATGGACATGTTAATGTCATGATTGAAATATAAACTATTCATGCTTTTGCAATCATGTTCAGCATTTATATTCCAGTTCATGAAGCTCAGCGTAAACTCATACATAAAATGAACTCACAACAGATTGTTGCTTATGACAATCAGTGAAGCATGTGAACCTGAAAAATACCCATAATTCCCACACAGAGTCTATACTCATGCAAGCATCTCCTCGTTATCGTTTAAAATGCCACAATACTCCTTTTGTTTAGAAGGACAGACTTTCCAAAAGATCTTACTGGAAATGTGGTTTTGTTTTGCAGTTTTCGAGTTGCAAAATTTCTTCCCCCTCGATGTCTTTTTAGTTGTATGGTAATGCATTTGCTACAGCTAATTTTAGGTTAATAATGGAATAACACAGATTTGTCGTAATATTTCTTGCATGACCATGAGAGTCTAAAAGCGTGAGTGTCACGCCAGATGCGTGAGATTTGGTAACCCGGCTTAAATGTGAGGTAAATCGCTGCAGATACACGGCAATGACGTGGAATTAAACGGCGGTGCATTCGAAACCAGAACGGGGCACCTTGAAATATGAGACACTGAGAGTGAAAAGAATTAATTAGGAGATGCTGGGGTCAAGTACAACCAGCCGGCGACGTCCACAAAAGCCATCGGGTCGCAGTCAAGGACAGGTCGACTTTTACGTATCAGTGGGGAGAGGTCCCCGGGACGCAGGGAATGATCGCCCGACACACCCGCTCACTCCACACATCCGAATCAGTACTACATCAAGCAGCAGTGAGCTCACCAGCAGATGCTAATCTGCCCGGCTGGACAGCGGCCCTTCTGGCGCCGAGAGGCTCCTCGTAGGGGAATCACATCTCAACCCACCTGCTAAAAAAATTCGAGTACATGGGAAGCTGCAAGGTCTGTTTCACTTCTCCTTGATCATTTATCAGGCAGGGATTAGTATGTATACAGCCAGGAAAACCCATCAGGTAACTGTACGAGGGCGCAAAGGAAAGTCTTTGCAACAAGCTCTTCTTTTGGATGATGAGCCAAATTAATCCATGCACATCGTTTAATGGGTGGTTCTGGATAAGATTTTATTGAGCACGAGTCCAAAATAAGTATGCAGAACTGGAAATCGATACCCTTCCTTTTTAACATGATGCAGCGCATTACTTTACTTTACGGCATTGCAGAGTACGCTCACTCAGCCGCTCGCTCGCTCCCAGCAGAGGATGCTCTGAAATTTTTCACCATCATTACTGGCTCCCGTCAGTATTTTCATGAACGCCCCTTATCAAATCGCCGAGCGGTTTAACTCTCCCCATGACCTGCCAAGGATAAAAAATGTGTTTACTGTAAATTGCACTCGGCTCCCGCTCAAAGACCATCTGCCGTCACAAACTCTGCTGCGTCCGGAGTTGCTAAAAATACGCCGGCTGATTGGTACCTGAAGAGAAGGGGGATCGGCGCTCCCCGGCTCAGAGGCCGTCGAAGTCGGTCTGGGGGGGTGGCACTGCGCTAACGTCACGCAAACGGCCCCTCCTCACTGTGCTGAGAGGTGCCAAGCGACGGTTTCGGTGGAGACGTGTGAAGATCTGGGCTTTCCTGGCGGTGTTCACAGCGGTCCGACAGCCTGACTTTTTTCACAATTACCTAGCAGACGCTTGCTGTTCGGATCTATTTCAAGTGCACAGTGGAGTGGCGGGTCACTTTGGCCAGGCTCCGTTATTACACTTTGTCAGCTATCGAGTACTGTGCTGCTTGTTTTATTATTACCGAGCTGATCTGGCTCTTATAACACTGAAGAAAAAATGTTATCAAATCAAGTGAACTGGGGCTTTATTGTCACAGCAGCCATAACCAGTACACAGCATATAGTCGCTTAATGAACCTTCCACAGACCATGGTGCATATTCATGAATACATAAAGTTTGTCGATGGACAGGAAAAGTGGAGTGGGGGAGACGCGTTGCCACACAATGATAAAGTGAACAGTATTGGAACGTTTAGACTGGCGTTGATGGAAACAGCAGAGCACATAAGTGGTGTGTAGGGGTTAGTAAGTATTGTAACAGTGGCAATTATAGTGCAAATGGCAATAAAGTGACAATTTGTATCATTTTATAGGGGAGTGGACCAGGTACACAGCAGGTTTTAGTGGTATGGGAGCTAACAGCTCCGTACTTCAGGTTAGAGAGCCGGGGACAGAACACCAAGAGAGAGAGACAAGTGAAAACAATCAATATGGAAAACTGGACCCATCTGACTCGCTCTCCTGAGGTAGATAGCAGACTTACAACAGCCCCCCACCACCACGACTCCACAGAATTTCTCTGTTCGCTACTGCTCCCTGCCTTCCTAGACAGACACCAGAACATAGGTCTGGTCTCTATTTGGGCCGTGATTGAGGGGCTGCCATGCCGCAGAGCCCTGCGGATCGGGGCAGCAACATGACCCCAGAGCCGGCCGTGAGCACCTCACCTCGTAGGGGCCCGATGGGCCCACAGAGCCACGTCACACCGATCATCCTGGAGACCCTGATTAATTACAGTGCGCCATCCTCGGTGAAGTGTGTTCTGCTCCCCAGTGGTGATGTCGCTCACTGGTGACTTTAATGAGGACCTGAGCCCTTAAGGTAACCAGGCTCTCAGAGCATTTTAACTCACAGTATTTATATGATCCTTCAGATTATGCATTTATTGGCAGCCAGTATAACTGAATCATCTGGACAAAACCAGATTTCCAGCGAGATGAATGTTTGATGAAAAAAACAAGAAGCTCAAACAGGGTTGGTTATTTTCATTATTACTACTGCACTCTTACCCGTCCACCATGTGAGAAGTCTCACTCCTGCAGTTCTTTTATTTGGTTCCCTGACAGTAGAATGAGCTTCTGAACCACGTCTGGTCATCAGACTTCCTCTCCGCCTTTTACAAACGCCCCAACACCCACCTGTTCCAGGAATTCCTCAACTAGCTTTAAGCACAAAAAGAAGTGTGTCCGTGTGTGTGTGTATATATATATATATATATATATATATAGGAAGCATACGACATAGAAGAAAAAGCCCAGTACAAACTGAAAAAAATGGAGCAATAAACTACATAGAGAAAGAGCAATAACTCGAGCCTGAAATGTCCCCTGACTTAAATAGCAGGCTTGGTGCATGGGAGCATTTTCCAAAGTGTATATATTCAAAGGTTCGCCTGCAGTTTCAGCCCCGAAGGTAATTGCGGCCGCGCGGCTCCCCAAATTGCCCTGTCACTGAGGTGCTTGTTTATGAGCGGCTTATTCCGGGGGCCGAGGCTCCCCTTCCATTGGCCGTAAAGCACGGAGATGCTCCGATTCATCACCCAATTAGTGAAGATGTGACAGGTCACTCCACAGGGCCGGACGGACGCAGCACCGATCGAAACTCTGCTACAGTCAAACATTACAAGTCAGAACCAATCCAGGACCGGCAGCAGTAACATAATGTACGTAACTTCTAATTCTGGAGAGAAAAGGACCATCTAACTGCTGTGGGTATTTTAAACATTTGATCCTCATTAAAACACAGCTTTGGCAGTCTTATGCCTTGCCTTTCACATTCTTTTTTAGTAGTGATCATCAAAGCTTTGACAACCACAATAATGATGTTCCCTGTATAATTGAACTTAAAATATACATTAAATAACTCTGGGCATGTTGAGTTGTTTTGGATAGTCTACCATCAAAGGTATGGCAAGAATAGCAAGATTTTAATACTCTATACCCTGTCCCCCCCCCCCCCCAACAGGACCCTGCTCAGCATACGTGCAGTGAGCAGTTGGAAGGTGGTGGGACATGGACGCTCATCCCATTTCTTAAATATCTACATAAGAACTCCTCATGGCTGACAAATTCATGTCACCGTTCCACCATTTGACTAAGATCTGGCACTTTACGGACAGGAGAAACGGTGGGAATCAGGAAGCTTGTGTTTTTGAGAAAATTGCTCATATGGCGATCGACTGCTGCGGCCCAAACTATTTGTCAGAAGGTTTCAAACAGCCAAGGGAAACATTGCCAAATATCTCTCTTCAACATACAGAGTTGGCATCTGGGACAATTGCTGTTGGCTTAACAAAACATCCCTAAATTCATGCAAAACTCATCTAATTCATCGGAGGGCAACATAAACTGTAATGTTCCAAGAACAATCATAAAAACATAAATAATTAAGTTGGAAGCATACCAAATCGGATTGTATGCTGGCACTTAAAACTGGGAACCAGGAACTCTCCGTGACCCTCCCAGCCCACGGTGATTGTGATATATTACTGTTTCCATTTTAGATAAGCTGTAATTCATCTGAACATTAAGCAAACACAATATAACTCCAATAACCTTTGATAATACTGCTGAAATATAATATTGTATGAAATTACATGTCTTATATTAAAATTTTTTCTTTTCAGGAATGATTCTTTATATAGGCTAACCTTAAAGGATCAGCGTGCATCTCTTATTTCCTTAATAAATAATAATGGATCTGGAGCCTCGAGAAATACAGGGCTGTCTCAGAGCTGCATCCAGAAATGCAGAAAACCGCGGAGGCTTAGGCACAGACTAACGATGACGTCTTTCCCCGGCATTCCTGTCTACTGTGTCATGCAGGACTGACCCTAACCATTCGTAATGGGCTTTGGGTTTCTGTCACACGCTACAAACAGACCGCAGTCTCGGTTTTAAATAGGCCTGGCAGGCAAATGGCATTCTCCTCTGTGCAAAACTACTGTCACGGTTATGTCTGGATCGCATCTGATAAAGCTGCATTACCATAAATTAATTATCTATCGTGGATGAGGGAAAGCGTGAAACAATAGGCAATTCATTATTTTGTCATACTGCTATTTTGTGGACGTTTGTTTCAAAGGGAGGATGAATGACACATCAGCGATGGATCTGGCACCACGACGCGCTGAGTGTAAAGGACTCCATTACCCCAGAGAAGGTGTCACAAGCGTTCGCGCTCAGTCCTTCCTGTAGTCTCTTCACTGGCTCACTGGAAGTCCGGCACCAAGGAAACTGCCCGGTATTTCTTTTTTCGCAAAATCACCGATGTGCTTCCCCAGATTACACAGGGTTACGTAGTTATTTAACCAAAGTTACAAAAGGGACATCAGCACATTAAAAGCTGCCAGTCGGGTGCGACGAGGTGTGCTGGAGAGGTTGGGATACACTGTCAGATTCTGGGGGCCTACTGCTTGACAGGGGATCATAAAATTACATTTGGGGGGGGGGGCAGGATGACATTTGATCAGGGCCCCCAAAATTTCCAGGTTTGCCCCTGGATGCACTGATGCAACTTGCATTGTAACTTCTTTATTAATTCAAGACCATGTTTAATTTAATTCAATGTGCATGTAGGTTCAGCTGTGAGATCTTTGCATATTTCATTTATACAGCAGAAATGTTATTTAACAAAGTGTAATGTAAGAAATGTTTGCCTAAAATTAGTGTTTTCTATTTCTTTTCAGGAAAATAAAAGATTATAAAACGTTTTTCATTATAAATGTTCACATAAAATCAGTGTTAAAATAAGGAAAAATATTCACATGATAATCTTGTTACTCGTTACAGTTGTCATTATTTCAGGATTACGTAGGAAAATTCGATTACAAATGAAAATGGAATTTGACACAAATCCATTCAGCCTGATTTGAAACAGAGTAAGACTGTTACTAATGGCTTACTTTCCCTTTACAGAACAACCATGGCTTCCCCGAAGACAAAAATCATAGATGATGCAATGTTAGTTATGGTACCCAATGCTGCACTGCCCTCTGTTGGCTATAATCCATCTGCACAGCATTTTCTCCAAACCATCCTTATTCCAACTACTTATCCAGTATAGGAATGTGACTGGGCTGGATTCTATTCCAGACAACAAGGTCACGAGTGAGAGTGCAGCCTGGATGGGACGGCAGTCAAACACGGGGCACACACACGTACACGATCAGACGCTAGGGACCGTTTGGAGGTGCCAGCCCACCTAGCTAATCTTTGGACAGTGGGGGCAAGCAGAGAGCCTGGAAGGAATGCTTACCAACATGCAGGCTCACACACAGCCCTGAAGCTGTGAGGCAACAGTACCAGCCATGACATCACCAGACCCCATGTGATCCTGCATGGGACCAGTGGGTTAAGAAAATGGATGGTAGATAAAAATGCAGGCCTGCAAAACTTTGATTTACCAAACTCATGCTTTACAAGCTTATACATATTTCAATAGTTACTGGTAAATAATTTCTGCCTCGATAAGACTGAGTAGGAATAATATTGAGGAATACATCTTTTAAAAACACTGACTTGACAGCCAGTTAAAGGTAGGACCAGATGATTTATATTATGATACAATCAGGCTCCATACAAGTTTCAAGTGTTTATTTGTCAGTCATACTCTGTTAAACAATAAGAAATACAGTCAAGGAGTAAATTAAGAGGCCGACTGCTAGGCATGTCTGACCAAGGCAGCGGGGGCAGCATTATGGGGCAATGAGATGCTCAGGCAGGAGGAGGTATGCGGCGGCTTGGAAGCCCAGCTGGCCCAGAGGAGCCACCGAGCTGCTGGAAGCTGAGGCCACAATGCTGGATGTGAGTGGGAATGGCCCCTTTAAAATGCAGGCCTGCTTCCCTGAAGGGGTAATGCTGCTAGCGGTGGCAGCTCAGTGGCCATAATGCAGGCTCTGGGCACCCGAGTCCGTGAAGTGGCTGTGGCGACGTCCAGGGGGAACACCGCTGGGTGTCGGATCGAGGGGGCATCCTCCCGATATTCAGCGGGGGAAGAAGCGGTGATGGAGACGGACCCCAGAAGGATGGTGGGCTCTGCTTCTGGTCTTCTCTCTCTCCGCTTCTTCTTTTTCCTCTGGCTCGTTTGTGGTGGCGAAGCTGGAAGCACCTCAGACACTTCAGGTAGCTAGTCGGTAACTCTTCCTGGCAGGCGGCAGGACCAGCCGGAGCTGCTTCTCTGTCATTATGTCCATGAGCTGCTGGAGATTTTTACGGGCCGCACGAAATGTGTCCATGCTTATAGGGTGGGGACAGCCCACTGAGGAGGGTCCCACTCTGGCTGGCTAATTCCAACGCTGCGGGGTCCTCCCGGACCTCGGGGCCGGTTCAGCCAGTATAAAACTTCTAGCAGCAGACCAAGGAGCTGGTCCTCGGACTGCTGCGGTGCGTCTTGAGAGAGATCCGTCATTCTTTTACGACTGCTGTCCGGCAAGCAGGCAGGAAGCCGGGAAGGACGAGGCAGGCGGGGCGAAGATCCAGGACACAAGGGTTTATTTACGGGGAAACCAGGGAAGTACAGGGCAGCGACAAAGTAACATTAATGATGGATCTGGGGAAAACGGACTACACAGAACATATCAGACTGAGGGGAGCACACGTGGTTGATCAGGGGGCGTGCGTG
The DNA here is from genome assembly GCA_026784285.1 of Stomatorhinus walkeri. NCBI lineage: Eukaryota > Metazoa > Chordata > Actinopteri > Osteoglossiformes > Mormyridae > Stomatorhinus > Stomatorhinus walkeri. The sequence goes on from JAODUD010000134.1 coordinate 17,334,381, forward strand.
GCACACGTGGTTGATCAGGGGGCGTGCGTGGCACACGTGGTTGATAAGGGGGCGTGGCACACGTGGTTGATCAGGGGGCGTGGCACACGTGGTTGATCAGGGGGCGTGGCACACACGAGGATCGTACGCACAGGTCATGACAATTCTGGGTTTGTTTTGCATGGGTTTGAAACACAGGGACACCAAAGTGCATAATTTCCTCAGTAAAGCTTGTTAGGTTCCATCAAATGAAGTTAAATATCTCCACTGTGTTGAAATATTCACAAAATACCATAACAGAAAGGTGCCACTTTGTCTTTGTTCAACATTTAAAAATTTCTACTGTCTATAAATTATGAAAAAGTTATAAGTTTCAGTTTTTGAACTCTGGAAATTTTGAAATTGGACTAATTCAATATGTATAAAAATGCAGCAACATTTACGTTAATCAGGTAGAAAACAACAGCAACAATATCAACATTAACAGTAATATCAAGATCTGTCAAATGTCTATTAAAATATTGTCTATAACATTCTGTAATAGATTAGTCATAATGATTTATTAATAAAGGCTTGATTTTTAAATTATTATATAGATTTAATAAAAATAAACCACATACAGTATATCTTGCTTTTTTCTAACGGCAATGGAATTCAGCCTGGATCTCCAGCTTGCTGAACTGGACTAAGTCCATGGTTCATATCTGGACCAGGAATCCAGGTCATCGTAGATCTTTCTGGGCGGCAGGCGTTCATATATTTTACATACCTCACAAAATCGCTCCTTCCAGTTGTCGTACCTTTTAACATCATAATCACTGCGCCAACGGAAGTATGAGTTGTATCGTTCTTTGTCTGAGGCTGACTGGTTTAAGAAAGTGGCCAGTTCATTAATGGAGGCAAAATCATCCACGTGGATGAAGGAGTCTTTAGGAATGTAG
>JAODUD010000134.1:17373143-17385481 GCA_026784285.1 Stomatorhinus walkeri
TTGCCATTTTGAATATTGCATTGTCATTTTGCATATTGTATTGCCATTTTGCATATTGCATTGCCAATTGAATTTTGCAACGTATAAGCTTCCATACATATATACCAGCTTCAACAGAAATTATCCACCACTACCATCCTTCACATCTTTAAGTAACAAAATTTAGCTTCTTGTGTATTGGGATCAAAACTCAATTTTGTCTGGTAGGGAATAAACTAAAATAAACACACCCAACCTATTCTATTAAATTTTTTTTTCTTCTATACCATTTAGATATGTCTCTCGTATGAATCCAGGGTCAGCCTGTTTGTGTTTAAGGTATGAGAAAACCCATTTCCATTTAATAGGATTCCCACAACCATTAATGTTCTTGGTATAAGAAAATTTTGCTGTATTTATTTAATATGAATAGAATGAAAATGTCCGTCAAATTATTCAAATGGCTTTTCTGAAACCCCAAAAAGACCATGCGTGCTGTTGTACCTTCATACAATATAACATCTAAAATTGCCAAATGGGCAATATGAACCTTCTTACCTACAGAACACAACAGACATAAGAAAACCCTGAAAAATAAACTGAAATATTAATCTCACTCAAACTAGATGTTAAATCCCCCGGCAGTAAGACAAATGGCTAGACACAAAACAGAAATACCTGTTGGAAAATAATCAAAGAATGAACATCCATTTCGGTCTGTGTAATGTCAAAGAAATCAGCCATACCTACAGCTACACAGAGTTACCCACCCCACATTACCCGAGTTGTCTTTCTCCATATGTCGTACTGTACATTATATAGATCCCCTTTAACCATCACTACTGCCGCTCTCTTGGATGAACTTTACTGTCTGTGGTGATGGCAAACTGTTTGTTCACTCCCTTCCACATGAAGCAGAGTGTTGCAGGATAAGCCAGGATGTATTTTACATTCATCTCTTGCAGTAATTTTCTTTTCTCTGCCAATTGTTTTGACCGGTCCAAAAAGACAGAGGTTCTACAGCCACTTCATCGCTCCTTCTCTCTTGCAGCCTTTAAAACCTTCTCTCAAACTGACGATTGTAGAAACGCAATCGGGATTATTCTGGGTGGACGGTTGTTGATGATTGAGCTGTAGACCAGGAGAGCGCGTGTTCTCTCAATCTCAGATTCACCATTTACCTCGATGCTGAGTCCTGTAGACAAGATTCTTCTTTGTTTGCAGCCAGTTATATTTCCAGCTTCAATGCCCCCTCTCACTCCAAATCAGTCTCACATTATTACGGCAGCTCCAATTCTCCATTTCTTCCTGTTGCCAAAGAATGTGCATACATTGTTTTGTTCTGTTTTCCTGCTTCCACCAACTGTTGACTGACATCTTTCATGGTATAAATGCAGCCTTTGCTGTCCATGAGACGCTCTTGAATAGCACGTATTCTGTTATATATATTCCATTTGTTTCACTAATGGTTGAAATGTCCGAAGCTTTGGTATGCTTTGGTATGTAATGTCACGTTCATTTTACTGACTTTGACGAATAAATTTCCCATACCTACATGTTGGTCTCCATTGTTGGCCTGCTAGATCCCACGATTATGGTCAGGTTCTAAAAAAATTGATATGTTTGTTGACATTTTAGTGTGGGTCCTGGATGTTTCGGGTAATTTAGACAGACTTAAATACAACCAGAGAATAACAAAGAATGCTTTTGATTTATTGGCGGAATAATGGAGAACTCCTAAAGTGCAGCCATTCTGCATCGTGATCCCACGTGACTCTCCAACCTCCTACATGAAAACGTACATTAGAACGACTGCATAGAATGGATTTGTAATGCAAATGTATGTGAGCTAATCCATAAGTGTATGCAATGTATCAACTGAGAGTGAGTGGTGGATAGAGTATGTGTATATCCTACATTGGACTGGATTAGGGTGTTCTACCTCCGTTTGTCCTATACTGCCTGGGAAAGGCTCCAGCCTTGTCACACCCTTGTTCTGGATAAGCCAATGAAAGACTGGAGGACAGAACACTAATACATAAACTGAATATAAAGTAGTGCAGGCCGAGTAGCGGGAGCATATTAGCATTTCCCTGCATGCTCGCGAGCCTTGTGCATGTCTTGCTGTAAACAGCTGGTCTGCGGACCGATTGTCACGTGCGCCCTTATCTGTGTTTGTACTCGGTCCTTAGCTGATCCTCACGTGTCTTTAGCTATTTCGTATATTACCCATCTTGTGTATAACCGTTCGGCGTCGATCCCCCACCCCCCACCACCGGCTTTCCCCGTTACACGTTGTTCGAGTTGTGGATGCAATGTGTGTGCAGTCCTTGAAAATACTGCAATTACAGAGTACTTCTTTTCTCAACTGGTGTCGTATCCTTCGTCTCAGCCCCCGCGACGCCAGGGTCTGCCGGTTGTTATACAGTTACAATGCTCAGATGTGCACTCGAATTTTCCATCAGTTACGTTAAGCAGTATAACTGTAGTTTTAGCAGTAGTCTGCTGAGCAAAAGGGTGTACTTGCAGTGTTTCCTTACCCCAGGTGCACCATGCACCCACCCCACTGACGCGCTCGGCAGCACGCATGACGTCAGCTGATTCCCGCAGCGTTGCTGTAACGTTACTGTACTCCCGACAACCGGCGTTACCAAATATAGCCCGTCAAAGGCAAATTTAATGATGATGGCCGAACGCTAATCGGAAACGTTAAAGTGGCGTGAACATCATCGGGTGAGTAGGTGTTGTGTACGCAGGCTTGGCAGTCGTGAGCCCTTTAACAGCCCGCAGCGATCGGCGTGTATGCTGTGAGAGGCGCAGGTCCTGTTTATTTTGGTGCGGCTGAATGGGCAAACGTGGCCGCTGCGGATGGAGTAAATGAAAGCCACGGCGAATATCTAGGAAAAATATGCCGCACGATCGTTAATTGCGGGAGAAGAAACGGCGAGCGTGATAAGATGCCCGCAGGAGGGGTCTGCTGGTTGGTGTAGGGGGATGACAGCCGGCCTGTATATATGTATGTGTTTTATTTTTCGCTCTTTTGCGCGCACACGCCCTCTTTCTGCAGCCTCATTGCCGTTCACGAGACGCTCATTGTGCTTCTGCTGGCAGCCCGATGTTCTTCAAGTCATCATATCAATTGGGAAGTATTTATTTTAAGTCGTTGAATCGTTTAACGTGTTATTCACCTTTGCAGTGTTATCAAATGTATGTTTAAGAATATGCGGCCTGCTAGATGCCACGATTCGGTTTCGTTTGTCCTCTGGCTGAATTACAAACAGTATATCATGGCTTTACTGGAAAGACTGGAAAAGACGACCCAGACGTTGTTTTTTTTCCAAGATGACGTTGGGAACATTAAATATGTTAAATCAGTCCTGTAGTTTACAGACAGATAAAGTCGGTCATTATAAGGAGCTCAGCTATACTCACTCTTTTAAAGGTCTTGTAAATAATACCATATTTTGTTCGCGATTAATCAACAGGCTGAAAGCCTGACATCATGTTTAAATACTGGGAAGCTATTATTTACTGGACTACAGTAAATAACATCTACACTGTAGGCTGTTGGACAGGCCCGCATCTTCTGGACTTATTAAGCTTAAGACGTATGGCCCTGACAGCACAGCTTACAGTATTTTCATGCAGAATGAATTAGAAATTGAGCTGAATTAAATGAATGAGTGTTCGATATCTCACAGACTTAGTGATCGTAACAAAGGCAGAAATAATATTAGAGGAACATTCCTAATGACTATATACTGTAGTTTACTGCTACTATTTAAATGGAAGGAATTGCTTAAGTCTTGTACCACACATGAATCTGTACAGATCCGCGAAGTAGTCAGCTTTATTTTTTTACAATTTTAGGGCTGTAAACCCCCTTACTAGACACTTTATACACTTTTCTTAACATTAACATTTGACAATGGTCTACAGCCAATCAGGACCCAGAACACGATGCATGCAAAATTGCACAAAAAATTGGCGAGACTGCGAGTCCGCGAAAGGTGACCCGCGCTATAGCGAAGGGCCACAGTGTAGTGTTTCAGGGGTAGGTGCAGAATGAGCAAGGCGGTATTTGTTTGGAGAAGGCGTGGTGAGCATACAGTACACGGAAATGTCATTTCACGGGGATGGGATGGTGTTGCTCGCCACAAAAGACGTGGTAAGATATGTGTTAAGAATATTTCAGTATTTAACGTACCGCCGACAAGCAAGCTGTTAGAATGCTTTAGAGGATATAACTAATGTGTTAGTATAATTAACCAGGTCATATTAATTAGACTAATAACTGTAGAACAGTACTTTTAAAGGTTTGTATTCAGAGAAAATGATTGCTCAGATTAAGGAAATTTATTTGGCTCAATCGGTAGTAATACTATATAATCAGGCACATTCAGGTACCGTCTTTTATAATGATTTACGGTGGAGAAATTGAATAAAAATGATTAGATAGATCCTTAATCATTACCCTTGTGAAAAAATAGTGCATTAACAGTACTTTGATCACTAGAAGTGTAATAAAATGCATTCTCTTTACACATATTTTTTATACACTGACATTATACTTCTATGTACTTTTAGAAAATATATTTTGCATTTAAACAATTAAGTACACTGAAGCACACGAACAAAGGTATGTCTGTAATTAAATACACTTTAGTACGGGATATAACACACTTAATAGACTTTGCTGAAAGTATATTTTTTTGTGCTAAGCATATTTTTTAAGTAAAAACTTTAGTACACTATTTTTTTCACAGGGGCATCCAGTACAGTTTGTAATGTACGTGTCACTGAACTGGGATCATTAGTATTTTTACCCCTTTCTCTATGTCGATGTAGTCAAAGTTATCAGACTTTATGATGCAGGCCTAGTACTGAGACCCTAGAAAGGCTATTAGGCTGCGCGGTGGCCGCATTCCTGCGAAATTCCGTCCCCAGTAGATGGTATCCCAGTAACGGGGATGCAGTGGCTTCGCAGCAGTCAGCCTTGTCATTGGGGGTTCTGCCCAGGCAGGCAGCTGACCTTGCAAGTGTCTGCACATTTATATCTACTGCAAACGGAGGGGGGGCGGGGGGGCGTGACCAAAGGCGCACCAGATAAGCCTTTTGGGAATAACGTCACGTTCTGTTCATTTGCGCACTTCACGGGCTACTGCAGATTCTCATTAAATGTTGCTTTATGAATAATTTATTAATGTTTGTTGATTTTTTATTGAATTGCTAGCAAAGTCATTTTGATGTAATTTATGCTAAAGTTCTGTTAAATCAGATTTCTGTTCATTGTGACAAGCTTTCGAATGTATCCCCACTCTGAAAGTATTTGGCTTTTTTTATTTGACAGAATCCACTCATCTTCGAGATCTTGTGAAAACATGGAGGGATGGAATTAGTGAGTGCACCGCATTGCTCTGAAAATAACTTCATTCAGATGCACGGCAGAACTTGCTATTGGCTATAACAGTGTCCACTTTCTGGTGTGTTTGCAGCAGACATTCCCGCGAGTACTACGACCGCTTTGTCCAAAGCCAGGACTCCTCGGTTGTGAACAAGTTTCAGCAGAAGTACTGGAAGACCAAGCAGACGCTCATCAAAGTGACGGGGAAGAAGGAAGATGTACACGTCGTGGCCTCAGACGCTGACCTCGATGCAAAACTCGAGGTGAGCGCCTTCCATCTGCTGTGTGTCCTTATTGACATCTGTAATCGTCACTGACGCTGCAATATTTTACACATTAATAAATTGGAGCATAACGCTCTGTCTTCTTTTAAGTCTTTAACGATTCGTGGCAGTTTTATTCAATTGACACCATGTGACAAACCACCTCAGAGATGAGAACCCAAGTGCAGCCATGTGACAGGTGATACCTCAGTGTCACACTAGTCTGAATGGACCAGTGTGAGTTTTTTTTGCCCAGTGACCGGAGTGCCAATCCTGTCACCAAACCCCAAGTTATTCCCAGTAAGTTGGAGGACCGCCTTACAGGGCGGGGTGTAGATTAACGTCACACCCAGGATGAAGCAGATGAAGGGCCCACCGGAGTAGGATCACTCCAGGCATTCAAGGGATTTGAACTAGCGACCTTCCAGTTGTTGGCACAAATCCCTAGCCTCAGAGCCACCACTGCCCTCTGTGCGTAGAGGTCTGTATTGTCTTAGTAGAAGATAGCAGGAGGTACAAACAGACAAGTGGCTCAGGTTAGATTTAATAAGTCAGAATATGTTATGTTGACACCATCAATGGGACTGCAATCAATCACTAGGCACATATATACACACTGGCACACTATGGAGCATTTTAGAGATGTCACTGAGCTTAACTGCTTGACTTTGGACTGTGGAAAGAAATGTACAACATACAGAGAGGACATGTAAATTCTACACAAGCCGGTATGGGACGTGATCCCTTCGGGATTAGAGTTTTCCTCATAGAAACGAACGGAGAGTCCCCACATAGATATAGATATAATTACAAACCTGTATGAGTGTGTGTGTGTGTATACACTACTGAAAAAAACACTTTAGAGCAAAAGTTCTTAAAACAGTTTAGACGAACCACTGAAGTTGCACAGTGTTTTCATGAGCTTCATGTATGTGTTCATTGTTGCAGACCATTGTATCTACCTCCCATTTTTAATAGGCTTTATGGCAGTCCGTTCTTAAGTACAAGTTCTCCGTGACCCAGGGACTTGTTGTATTTCATTAGCGTCACACAGCTACAGTGCATGTCAGATTTTACATCTGAGGGATGATTCGGTGTCTTCGGATTAGGTGTTCCACTCCATCCAGAGAACTTGCATGGAGCTTCTCAAGGTCATTGAGCAATACCAGAGGAGGATCTGCTGTGAGTATTACACCCCCCATGCATCCACAGGAGGGGGCTTCACAAATACATATTGCGAAGAAATCCGTGACGGTCATTAGGATGTAATAGTAATAGGATTTTGTATATGTGCAATCGAAGAGTCTTAATGACCTGAGTATATGGGAACCACCTCAGATGCATTGCTGATTCCAGCTTTATATTACAACCCTCGACCTGTTCTGCTTCATTATTTTCCTATTCTTGTTCATAACTGACCGTTTTTTTCCTGTCACACCATCTCCAGTTTTGTCCCAGGAGGAAAATGAACTGGGGCGCTTTCTCCGATCTCAGGGGTCCCAGGATCGAACCCGAGCAGGGAAGATCATGCAGGCCACGGGGAAGGCCCTTTGCTTTTCATCTCAGCAAAGGTAGGACCCTGTCGTACTCGTGTGGATCCACTGCGGAGACTCCGAGCTCATCATTTAGCTTCCCCGAGTCTTTCACTTCGCTCACGAGACATTACCCCATGTTTTAATTCGGGTTTCACTTGCCCCCAGACCTTACTTTGAGATTTGAGACAACAGAGGCCTTTATTTTTGAATCTGAACTGTTGTTTAATGCTCTGAAGTAAAGCGAGTTCCTGGATAAGCACATTAACATCCATGTTTGCAGTCCTCCTCAGCCCGTAAGCACACAGTACTGCTCAGAAGTACCAAGCTATGTAAATATAATCATGAATATTTTAAAAGCGTATGAATAACACGTGATCTTCTGATTGGAATCACCTCTTAAGCACGGTTACATAGTGTTTTATATACAATTTTTCTATAGCTTTATGTAGCTTTACTACCAAGAATTAATTATGGTAATTGTTAATAGGTCTGTACTCATGATTAGGGTTTCATTTTAAGTGTAATGTGTAAGTTTATTTGCAAGGATTGAAGGATTGTATTGGGATTTTTGTATGCCAGTTATATCCATATTTTCAGTAGATCTATCTCAAGGATGCCCTGCCGAGGCTGGCTCTGAGTTTGGTCCAGTTCAGGTGTGATTTCACGCGGAAAACCATTGTTTTTAACCACCACATTTTCTAGACTGTCACTGCGTAGCCCGCTGTGCCGGCTCTACCAGGAGGTGGAGACCTTCCGCTACCGAGCCATATCGGACACCTGGCTCACGGTGAACCGGATGGAACAGTCCAGGACCGAGTATCGGGGAGCCCTGCTCTGGATGAAGGATGTGTCCCAGGAGCTGGACCCCGACACGTACAAGCAGATGGAGAAGTTCCGCAAGGTCTGGTGTTAATGGGCTCTCCTCCATTCGTCCATGTGTTAGTTTAAAACGTCTTATTTAAAGCGGAAACCCAAAGATGGTGTCTTGTGGCTGTCACTGGTCGACTACAGAGTATAAATTTTTAAATTTGGGCCCCAGATCTTTAGTAAATTAATTATAGCTTTTTGGGTCGCTAAGGGGGAAGCTGTTTGTGCTCTACAAAGTAAATAAATGTTAGACCAAACGTATGTGAGAGATTTTTGCCACTAGGTGGAGCCAGATCCTAGGAGATCAGTATAATATCAGAAAGAGAACTGCTATTTCACTTACATTAATCATTTCTTAATGTATATAATGTTTAGAGTGAAGTAATCAGTGATAGATCTATATATATATATATATATATATATATGTGTGTGTATGTATATTGTATGTACATTTTGGGTTAGGTCCAAGCACAAGTACGTCTCACGAAAACAGGCTTTGACAAACTGAAGAATGACGTCTGCCAGAAAGTGGACTTACTGGGCGCAAGTCGCTGTAATCTTCTCTCCCACGTCCTGACCACTTACCAGGTACAGCATACAAGCACTGCAGCTTGGGATTACCTTTCCTGATGTCTCGTGATTGGCCATCACATTGAGTTCTACGCGTGAAGCGTTTTATCGTACACATTGTACCTGTCTCCTGACTGTAGACAACCCTCCTGCATTTTTGGGAGAAGACTTCCCACACTATGGCAGCTATTCACGAGAGCTTCAAGGGCTACCAGCCGTACGAGTTCACAACTCTCAAGGTAAAGATGTTGTTCAAAAATTCAGATGACGGGCCAACAAATGTTAAATATTTATTGTCAGATACTGTATGATCTGAGGAACTCAGTGAAGTTCTTATGTTACAGTTGCAGAGCAGGGGACAGGTACTTGGGGGGGGGGGGGCAGCGGAACAAACAACAGTGCAATACAGGACAACAGCAGTGCAACAAGTAACAAGACAAGTGCAATATAAGAAGTGACTATAAACATGCAATAAATAGGTGATGCATCAGGGACCGTGTGCAAATAGTCACAGAGCTGGTATAGTAATCATAGCAAGACACAGAAAGTACGATGAATTATATCTGTTTTACATAAGTTTTGTCTGTTGCTCCAATACTTCAAACCGGTTTGTAACAGTAACTGCAATCAAAGTCTCTTGAGTTTGGCAACTAACTATCGTAACTGTCTGATGTGAACTTGCACCTGATTTCTCACTGGACCAGTTAGGACTTTTTGATTCTGAATCCAAAAATCGAATGGGTTCTTCGTTCTGAAGGAAGTGCTTGCTGATCTAATGCAGGTGTGTACAGCTGAACTGAAGAGTTACATGGCAGAGGAACAGTTTTACTGTATCTTTCACCAGGAGCCCTGAAATGTCACACTCGGTCCATCAGCTCAGAAATGATACATTTCTCTTTTTTTTCACTTAAGAATTTTTGGTTCGTTTGCTCATTTATTTAACTCCCTCTCCTTTCCCTCCTGCTTGGTCCTTCAGTTTTTATAGACCTGAAATTTGCATTGATAACTCATGTTTATTTGGGAATCTGTGCCTTTCTGTATTATTCTCTTATTACCATGGTTACACTTACCAAGTCCGTTGGCGGGGTCTTTGGGGTACCCCAAGGCTCTGTTTTGGAACCACTTCTCTTTTCCCCTTGCTCGCTCTTCAGGTCATCCCCAGGCTCTGTATGATCATGGTTGACGATGCCTAAAGGTCCCCTCTGATACTCAGAATTCTTCCTAGGCTGTCAGCTTGACATCTTTATAATAATACATTCATTAAAGCCATAAACTAATTAGGCCTCAGACAAACTTCAGCTACAATGAGCAGGAATGATAAGTTTAAACTTCCTGCCTATCTTGTTTATTTGTGATTTATTCAAGCCAGTCTTGTCTGATTATATTCCGAGAATTTGTCAGTGTCCAGTAATTTTTAACTCATTGTCTGAATTTGGCTCTTTGACCATGGGAAATCAGACACATGTTATTACTTACTAATGCAACTCAAGCTTATCTAATTTTCTAGCAGATCAGCATGTGACCAAATAATTGTGTACTTGTAATGTGACTGCTGTTCTATACTGCATGAGCTGCATGACCTACTTCATTGTACTTCAGTAATACTAATGTATAATTATTGATAATGTATTAATGTAGCCAGTTTCTTTACAGAATTAAAGACAGTTCTTTTTCTTAACTCTCCTCATTAGACTTGACTACTTTGAAATCCTAGTTTATAGGTTAGAATGAAAGACAGATGGAAACAGGAGTGGAGAGACCGAATGGCATGTATGTATAATTCATAAAATGTCAGCCACTTCGCTGTTGTTCTGCAGACATTACAGGACCCCATAAACAAACTCCTGGATCAGGAAGCAAGGAAAAAGGGAAAGAAAAAAATGAAGGGAAAGCCAGAAGAGGAGGAAAAACCATCAGATCTGAAAGAGGAGTAAGTTCAAATATTTGTGTGTTTACCCCCGTCATAACATTTAGTAATTTAATTTTCAACATGTAATTCAAGCAAGTGATTCTAAATGAAGGCAGAATTCAAACAGAAAAGCCACTTGCTGAAACACATAATAAAAGTATATTTTTCACCATATAAACACAGATTTCTCATGTATGTAATGTATAATTGAGTATATGCTATCCCTGTGTGTTCATACCAAGCATACTGAGATTAGAAGCTTAGTTTTTATTAGGCTTTTTACAACCAATGTAATCCATAATTTTTCACCATTAAGAACTAAAATGCGTTCCTCTTTTTTCTACAGACTTGTTTCGATAGATGACGAAAATCACAATAAGGGGTCAGACCAAGCCGGTACTATAAATTGTGCTACATTTGCTGTTATATCCTGACTATATTTTATGTGGCTGTTTTACTGTAAATATGTCTTTTCATGCATGAATTTTAATTCTCAGAGATGTACTTTAGCAGCATGGGGTCCCGTCTTTCTGGTTTTCGTTGGTTTAGTTTTCTGGAGTAACGAGCATGTGTGTATAAAATACCTTCTCTTTCTTTATTAATCCAGGTCAGGTTGGTGCTGAGGACAGTTTGGAGCACAATTTTTTCGAAGATTTAAACACAAGTCAGAAGCAAAACGCAGGTGACAACAGTCTCTGTGCTGAATTTCTGTACTGGGCGCCCCTGTGCTTTGATTGTATATCTGAAATCGGAGGTGGGTGAATAACAGGAAAGCTGTGCAGAGCAGAGGTACCACATCAGACGCTGCTGAGCGGCGGCTGCCTTCAGTGTGACTGATTCTGCTAATGCTGTTATGAGTTAGCGCTTCCTGTTTTCACGTCTTATACGGCGTGTAAAGAGATTTACGGATCATGTCGATGTGTGGCATTGCGTCAGCCCCTCTGCCCATAAACGCACCATCTGTCTTCTGAACAGCAGGGTGTTTTACGTTACTGTTGCATTGTTAAGTTTGAATCACTGCTTTTCAGGCCAGTCTGGCTGCACCATGGCAACCAGATTAAATTAAGCCTCCCCCTTTTTGTAATGTCTTATTGTCTCCATTAATTGCTGCCTAATTAAAGAGTGCGGTCAATTGTCATTCAGGGCCGCAATCATGAGGATGATTCAGGCATGGGTTACAGGAATTGAGCTAATCATGGCAAATCTTTCAAAGGCATGGAGATTACTGGATATTTCATTCAAGTAAATGCAGCCTTCAATCTGTGAAATGCGGCTGTTAAAATTCTATGTTATAGAAATACAAATGTGTAAATATATTCACTCGATGCATAATGATAAGTATTTGATTCACTAAAAGTATTATCTCTGTTTTGGAAAAAATCAAGGCATCATATCCGGTCCAATACAGTTTGCTTACTTACTGTTAAGTAAATCCAGTTATTGTCTAGTTATTTCCAGTACATGATTATTTTATGAAGCTTTATTTGCCATTTGCATGCCATATGACTAGAGCTACATGAGAATATGCTTCTTTTTCACAGCCCATCTCACTCTCCTTTGAAACACACACACACACAGACCACACACACAGACACACACACACAGACAACACACACACACACAGACAACACACACACACACAAACAACACACACACAGACAGACAACACACACACACAGACAACACACACAGACAGACCACACACACACACAGACAACACACACAGACACACACACACACAGATCACACACACACACACACAGACCACACACACACACAGACAACACACACAGACACACACACACACACAC
>JAODUD010000134.1:17385581-17396694 GCA_026784285.1 Stomatorhinus walkeri
CACACACACACAGACAACACACACAGACCACACACACACACAGACACACACACACAGACACACAGACACAGACAACACACACGGACAGACAACACACACAGACACATACACACACAGACCACACACACAGACACATACATACACACACACACACACACACAGACACATGCATACACACACACAGACCACACACACAGACACATACAGACACACAGACAACACACACACAGAGCTCTGGAAAAAATTAAGTGACCACTGGTAAATTTTTAGTTTTATCCATTTCTCAATTTGTGGATGTGCTTCTGCGTAAAGTCTAAAAAAATTTTGTAAACTCCAGCCTGGCAGTTTTTTTGCTTCTCACTGATGAACTTCTTCCTTTCTTTATGGGTCTTCATGTCTGGCATTACGAAGGCTGGTTTCTGGTCATTCCCGGTGTCTCCTGCTTCACCTGCTTCTCGTGTGCTGCTGTCTTAGAAACGTTGAGCTTGAAAGCAGCCTGTTGCTCAGCGTAGCCTTCCACCTGCAGAACCACAATTAAACCAGGATTTAAAAATGCTGATTTTTAAAAAAATATAGAGTGAGTTTTTTCCAGAGCTTTATATACAAATCAGAGCGAAGCCTGGGCTCCGAGCACGGGGTCATTTATCCGGCAGTCCTGGAGCTCCTTGGAGGGGGTTAAGGGCCTCGCTCAAGGGCCCAACACATAAATATTGCTGAGGAACCTCGACTGGCCTGACCCACGCACCACATTGTCTTCTCTAGGCACAAAAGACCTGCTATCAGACTACCTGGAGGCAGAGAGTGGCCAAAGGGACAAGATGGCGCTCTTGAACGAGATCCTTAACACCTCCACGCTGGACGAGGGCGACTTCTCTAAGGAGTGGCAGGAGGTGTTCGGGGAGGAGGAGCCCACAGGCAGCAGCAGTACGACAGGGGCGGCGGGGGCTCCGCCTGAGGAGTCATCGTCCTGCTTCCTCCCCTCCCAGCTGCTGGACCAGAACATGAACAACCTCCAGTCCTCATTTGCCGGTGTGTTTCTTCATACATTTTCCATTACATCCATGCAGAATGTTATTCAATGGTTTTCTGTTATTGTCATTGTTATTTTTTTTACTTATTTATGGTATTTGACTTGTAAGCACTGTGAACCGCAGCAGCTGACTGCTCCGTGAACATTCATTTTTAAGGTGGGTGGGATTAGAGGGGCCATAATTCATACAGAAGGGCCAAGCTTATCATTAGCCAATGATATGTTTTGAATCAGTAAGCGACAGGGGAGGGGGCACTCCCGGGGCCAGTCAGATTTCAGCTGGTGCAGGGGCCCTGTGGCCACGCCCCTTAAGTACGACAAAGACTCAGAGAATACAATTTTTTAATTGTAATGTTTTCAGGCAGCAATACTTAATTTTTTAATAATAGTATCTAATACTTTCATCATAATAATGTAAGTTGCATGGAGAGGCTGTGGATATTTCAGATGAGGGGACAAGATTGGGGAATAAGCCCCTGTACTTTGCCGTACTTTGTCGTATTTTCAGAGTATAATACAAATTTGTGGAGGGATCCAGATTACAGGATGTAACAGGTTAACTGGTTTAAGATGGTTCAAGCCAAATGGTTTGTCTGCTTGTTCACCTTCCTAAACGATCTTGAGGATGCCGCTAAATATGGATTCCATCAGAGTCCCAAAGAACAAGATTTCTGAAGGAATTTCGGAGCAAACAGGATGTATTTCCTATGCTGTTAGGCACCGGTTTGGAAATGGCATTCCAATTTTTATTTCTTGTTTATGTTTGAATCCTCCCCCATATGACAACTTTTCTCAGCCCCATCAGAAAACCCGTGACTGCTGGTTTAAACCTGGCTCTCAGTTATATTTCATTGAGCTGTTTCCTAATATTTCGGACATCATTTCACAGCTATTACTAGTTTGTAGAAGAAATGTGTTTTTTAAAATGCACAGACATCAGTTTCATTTACTCAGCTACTTTGTACCTGGCTTTGCATTGATATATATGTAATGCTTTTTCCATTTTTAGTTTAATGCTTTTAAAATACATGAATGCCACTTTAGAGCTGTCTAAATACTAGCTTCAATTACAGACTGGTCCCGGAATGTTCCACAATCTGGCGGAACACCGAATGAGCAGTCAGCTGTGGGGAGTCAGAACTCCAGCAGACCGACAGGTATTGTGGGTAACCTTAATAACAGATCATACTAACAAGACCATATTACAGTTACTCTGATAATGTAATGGTAAGTGGTCATATTTCATAATATCTAGTGTGATATCAATGCCTGTTGGACAATGCTGTTATGCGCTCGTCGTTAAATCCATAGATTAGTTGAATCAAGTGTGTCTGAGATCACCGCTCATTGGACTTTTTCCTCTGTTGGGAATTCCACAGGAACCTTGGAGGCTTCTAAGGATCTCTCTACATGGTTCAGCCTTTTTGCCGACCTGGACCCTCTCGCCAACCCAGACGCAGTCGGGAAGACTGATAAGGAGCTCGAGCTTCTCAATGCATAAGCCACGCGGCTCCTTTGCGTTAAATGCTGCAGCGCGATGGATTTAGACATGTTTGTACACAATTTCGATAAACTCCATATATGCATATGTGTCGTTATTACTGCCAGAAGAAGATGATTAGAGTTGGTTAGCCAAAGGAGCTTTCCTAATATAATATTGCCTTTAATCATATGAAACTCATGAATACTGCACTGTATTTTACAAATATGTGCCACTTCCTGACTTTCAGTTTATATGAATTTGAAACGCCACTATTTAACATAGAAGGTGTTGGTCTCCTATAAAACGTAACCCAACTGTCTTAAATATGTAATAGTCCTGTCCCAGTATTAGTAAGAGGTCTACACCTATGCAGATGTGCCTGGTACCTGTCTGTTAGAAAGAGAACATTCATAGGTCACGTTTTTTTTACCAGGTAGCTGCCATGAAAAAAATATACATACACACGGATGTGTAGTTTTAATTCTTTTTCTAGAATACTTATCCCCATGATTTCCTCCTTATTTTAGCTTCAGCAACTTGGACAAGTAATAATTGAATTGTAAGAATAATTACTGTTATAATTCTTATAGCTTATGATTCCTTTCTTAGGCACTTAGTGTAACAGAAATCCCTTGCGATTTCCCTTTCTGTGACTAATTGCTATTAATTTACAGAAATAAGAATTGGACATAGTTGTTGGATCAAACTACAGCGATAGCAATAGTGACAGCCCTGGGCACTGAATTAGCTGCCCCTTGCTATGTCACATATGGGTTAAATGCAGAGGACACATTTCGTTGTTGTGTGCTGTGTGCTGTGGTGTGTCAACAATGACAATCGCTAAATTCTAATAATACAGAGGGTCACTGAAATGCTGCATTGTTAAATAAATGACAAATTGTTTTGACTTGGTAAATATTGTGTACTGATAGGTGTGATTGATTATTGTGAGATATCACTTATATTAGACAGGCAGTCCTTCTTACTTTCACCAAATTCGATGTAGATCTTACATGTGAATACCAAAGCAACTGGAAAGTATCTTTATATGCAGTGTGTTGTTTTGTCATGCAGAACTGTTCCACTCTGCCTCATTTCAGTTTGGCCTTCAATTTTAAGTCATACGTTTCAGCACTTGCATGCCTGGTGTACCTGACTAATCACTAAATATTGGTTGCATTGGTTAAAAAAAAAAAAAAGTAATATTTGATATGTCAGATTCCAGAGATGTTTATTCCAGTTTGAGGTGATCATTCGTCTTCTAGAAACATCAGCATCCCTGTGCTATGTATCCTTATTTCTGTAATATGCTGATGGACATTTGAATCCATCCATTGTGTAACCGCTAATCCTGATCGGGGGGGGGGGGGGGCTCTAGTCCGGGCTACATCCTAGACAGCATGTCAGTCCATCACAGGTTATATACATGTGTATAATTACACACACATCAGGACAATTTATGGGCACCAGTTAGTCTACGACCCCAGTGTGGAAACTGGCATAGCTGCAGTCGCCCCACACCCCCAGCCTCGCTGCAGTCGCCCCACACCCCCAGCCTCACTGCAGTCGCCCCACACCCCCAGCCTTGCAGTGGTGAGGCACGAGTGTCACCTTACATTTCTAATGTTAAATGTGTTTGAAGGCCCTCCAGTACACAACATAGCACAACAATCTTAGGTCACATCATTGTTTTTGTGACTGGTTCATACTGACCAGGTGGAAAAAAGTCAGTCAAACTATAATTTCACTTTAAAGGTCAGTGAAATAAATGTAGAACGTGTTACTTGCCTTATTCTGAATAGGTAATAACTTTGCAGAATAAAAACATATTCATGGCAAATGTTAAAGCAACAAATCATTTTAGGTCTAATACAATTTATATATATATATATATATATATAAATTTTAAACAGGGTTGCCAACTTCGACCAGCTGGCTGGCATGAGATTTTCAATTTGAGACGTCTGCACACATACACACACATTTACGTGTAACAGTTTTATTACTTTGTAAATAGTCTTTGTTTGCCAACCACCCCAACACTTTCAATGTAGCTGATATTAAACATATAATAGAATAATATAAATTTGTCATAAGATTTCTTGCATGCGTGAGTCTATAAGCATGTCACACCAGATGAATGAGAGTTGGCATCCCTGTTTAAATGATTTTAGCTTATCATATAATAAATATACAAATGCTTTTTGATCATTTACGAATTGTGTTCTTTGTAATCTAGCCACAAGTGTTGCATTTTTACCAATATGAAAATGTTATTCTGTACTGGCTTTTCCTCCTGTCTACAATTAACAGGTTACCAATATTATTTTTGGTCATAACAAATGAAACTATTATCAATAAAGCGTGACTTGAATTTTTTCTTTTGTTCCACCGTTTCTGTCTCATTCCTGTTGAACGTGCTGCTTCAGAGAAATCGACAATAATGATCAAACATTCAAAATATTCAAAAAGTGCTCGTTATTTGACCATAACACAGAAGGAAACGGGACACACGGCTTCATGTTTTGTTGAAACTTTATTTGACTGAAGACACAAAAGCTCTCTATTAAAATACAAAACAAAATTTGAATATGTGTGCGGCAACCGGCAAAACAGCTTTGAATGTGGTGCCTGGTTGTTACCAAGGAACTATGCAGAAAAGTGCTTTACTAATGTTTCTTAGATGAATATACAAAAATGAAGAATAAGAAAAATAACTTATGTCAATATTTTACAAACTATTTGAGCTTTTATTTATACATTACCATATCTTGCTACATTCATCTCTGCAAACACTAGGCTGGGGTACTATAGCAGGTTCTAACCTCGAGTGACTGGATGATGAGAGAAATTTGCGCTATTTGTGTGGTTTTCTAAACATTGGTGTCTGTGGATGCACAGCCAGTTGGTCTCGTATCAAAGCTTCTTCACTGGCTGTGTAAAGACAGACACTGTGGTGAAAATACGCAGTTTGCTTTTCCCTTTAGCGTTTGTCCCCTTCAGCAAGGTTTTTAAGAGCTTTACTTTATGGTAAGTCTATTATTAAAAGCCCAGGACTTTCATTTTTTTTTCATGAAAATATTTAAATTTTTAGATTTAGAATAACAATAAAAGGTTGCCTTTAAATAGACACTCAGTCAGTGGCTATACAATTGAAAAAAATAAGCGGGACTAGATAAAATTGCATCAACTATGTATTGTAAGGCCATGACTAGGCCTAAACCCCAATAAGTGCGCTTGCCACTAATGCGAGAAGGAACGTGGCTGTTAGAGTCAGGGCAACTGAATCTGTCACCATTTTCCAGATATCCTACTAATTCCATTCAGCAAAAGCTACGTGCAAATGGAATGCATTTGGTGTCATTAAAACACATCCGTGACTGATAATCGCACGGTGATGTGCGCTGTGCCATTTCATAAGCGCATCAACAGCGCAGGTAACAAACAGCACTCTTTAGGGCCCGGAATGTTTTAATTTGCAGTTTGGGCTAAGAACTTCATTTCCAGGAATGCGAGGAGTGTCTCTCAGGTACAGCCTCACGCTAAAATGTCCCGTCATAACTTGGTGACGCCTCATCAGTCAAGGATCTCCCACAGCCGACCCATGGGACAATGACGATACTGTGACACTGGCGCTGTTCCGCAGCGCTGCTGGTTGCCGGATTCCTCCACGTTCCGGGAGGTAAATCTCGGGGCAGAAAGCAGAATGTCCAACAACACGGAATGTCATGGGGAAAAAGGTCAATGTACAAAATGGAAAGGCAATACAGTGATGCTTATTTTTTTCTCTGCCTCAAAAAAATGTTGCAGATTGGGATCAATCTATGCATGGATACATTCCAAATCACCTGAGTTTAGACAGGAGTGAGAACCCTGAAGCGGCCTCTGGCCAACAATGAAGCCTCACGTCTGGGTTTTTTTTGCATTATAGAAAGTTTACGTACATAACCTGGATCCACTGTAAACAGTGGGAAAAATTGTTGAAAATGACACAGCAATACAGATCTTTCAGTTTTAACAGGCATTTTTTTGTTTGGATATACAGCTTATTCATACTGTGAATACTGAAACAACACAGGACATCAAGGTACCAAATTAAATATTCTAGTTGTAGGTGCTTATCCCCCCCCCCACCCACCTACTCACTATTCCAACACTCCGTTTTAACACTGTTCAACAACAAGCGCCAATTCCACTTTCATAGTTGCAAGCATCTGCTTATTACAGAGTAAACATGAGATTATTCCTATCCCTGCCAAAACATAAGTTATGGATGTGCTAGATTACGCTAGCCTTTTTTTGTTCTAAAGATTGTAGCTACACCATGCAGAAAGTGGGGGATCATCGGACAGCCGGGACGACTTCAGAAAGGGGGGAGGACTTTGCTGTCAGCTATGGGTGGGTAAGGGAAGCAGATACCAGCTCTGCCAATGACTAACTAATGATAAAGCTCTGAGGCCAAGAGTGAGGATCAGCTGACCCCCCCTGGAGGCGTGGGGGGGGCATTGCAGGGCCCTCAGGGGACTCATCTGTGCTGGTGCTAGCAGAGACCTGAGTCACAGAAGGAGCAAGCGCCTCGACGCTCGTGGAGTATGGCGAGCCACACCCAGAACCAGTGTCATGACCTGGGCCTCGAGGACGTCCAGGGTTCGAAGGAGAGGAGCCTGGGAGTTTGACGGGACAGAAGGCAGAGCCAGTTGGGGTGAAGTTCACTTTGTTTTTGTCAGGGCATGAGAAGAGAGGAATGGAGCCTGACTGGCGAGACCTGGGGGGGGGGTGGGCAATATTCAGACAAAAACATCATGACACACCTTTCATGACAGCCCACTTTGGCTAAGCTACTGTAGCTGAGTCACTCAAGTTAGCTAACAAAAGATGACAGGACTAAGAAAGACCTGCGAAGGTTAATTTAATCCCAGCCTATCTGCTTGATTTATACACAAATGACATTAGTATTCAAAATCAATAGACCTATATGTAAGTTTAGACAGAAACGAAAACCAGCCAAAGCCAGCAGGTTGGGTTAGGTGCAGCAAGAGGAATTCCAGTGACATCTTACGTTATTTTAAGATATTAATTCGCACTGTAGCTGAATAAGTATTAATATGAGTACTCGCTTGTCTCATTCCTTGGCGAGTGTGTTAGCATGACGAGTGTGTTAGCATGACGAGTGTGTTAGCATGATGGTCCAGAGGTACATGACAATGACAGTTCAGAATAAACCACAAACGCATTTCAGAGAACAAAAAGGAGGAAAAAAAAAGTCACCGTCAGTGTATTTAAGCAGCACCGGCCTAGCCGACACACTTCAGGGAACTATTTAACACTGACAGCAAACACAGAAACTTTCTTTCCGAAAAGCAAACGGCAGGAACACTGACGAAAATAGATTCTCACTGTGTCATTTTTCGGTGGGAGTAGGAAGCGAAGAGATGTTCCTGTCAGAACAGCCACATTATGGAAGACGACAATGGCGCCATAGCGAAATGCGGCAAACAGGGGCGTTTCGCTGGGGGAGGTATGGGTGTTAAATAGCTTTTCCTTTGAAGTACAGTGGAACTGTCTGAATGACTGGAAGCCGTCAGACCAGAGAGCCGTCGGCCTGCTTCCGAGTCACTGGTCCATCCTGTTCAGAGTGCACCCCGACTTGAGACGCGTACTGCCAGGGAATTGGTCCAGCCCCCATCCACATACCCTAACCTAGGTATAGCTCTATGAGGGGCCGGTGTGTGGCTTAGCAGCTTAGGATGCTATCCCTGTGATAAGAAGGTTGCTGGTTCAAGTCCCACGGCGAGCAGACTGATGTCACTGTTGGGCCCTTGAGGAAGGCCCTCGACGGTAATTGCTCCAGGGACCGAATGACCCCGCTTTCTCACTTTGGATGAAACGCCTGGCCAACTGACGTAACTAGGACACAGAGTGCTTATATGATGGATGGACGGATTATACATAGGACAGGTTCTGATAGCTTTAAGAAGTCGGCTGCACTTTAACCGTTCTACAGTAAAATCAGGTAGGTACCGGCTCCATCCCTATGTCATTCGACCGCAAATAATTAGCTGGAATGTAAAGGTCACTCCGAGAAGAACGGGGGTGCCCCACTACTCCTTAAACAAGCCCAACACAGACACATGGATAGATTGGTTCAGTTTCCATAACAATCAGTTCTGTGGAGTGTTTAAATACTGCATCAGATAGAAACCCAGATGAGAAACAATCCACCTGGCCTAAAGTTTAGAAGCATTTGGTTAAACCAGCATCGTCCTCATATGTTTTTCTGTTTTCATCAGCATTCGACACCTGGCTTCTTCAATCAATAGCGAGGACTTATCTGTCCTCGTTGCACCTGTCTACTTCACCGTGGTAAGTCTGTGTTTGCTGTCAACACGATGTTGAAATGCTTCTTCCTGATGTTAGTGTTTCATCTATGCTAAAGGCTTCTCTGAAATGTCTGCAGTCCTTTAACTTCTAAAATGTTCTTTTTGTGACACTTTTATTTTTTGCCGATTTGATTTCTGAATATAATTTTGTTTTTGATTTTCTATATACACTAGCAATGACTGGGATAAGCAGTCCTAACATGGATGCATTTTTAAATTAGTTTTAAGTTGTTTTTTACTATAGATTATTGCCAATCGGCCATCAGCTAGCATCAAGGAATCACATGCGGCAGGGGAATTAGCAGCCATAAAGCACCAGGGATGATTCTCATGGTTAAACGATAACAGTGACTTCACCAGGTGAAACAGAGACCACTGTAAAAGGTCTTCAGCTGGCTGAACGTGTGGCATACGGTAAAGTGGAGTTACTTACGCCACTTCCTCGAACACTTTGATCCGTTCACAGCCCTCCGGGGGCTCTCTCTTGAACGTGTAGCTGTTGTTCGGTTTGGGAGAAGAGGCGAACTTGAGCAAAGGGGAACCACTCCCACCGTCTGCGGAGGGAAACGTCAGAGAGATGGAAACTCTACGGCTGGATGCCATCTCCGCTTTCGTAAGCGCCGCTCTGATCACGGACCGGCCGCGTCACTCAGCGCCTGCCCGCTGACTCTCGGTCTATTCGGAGCTTCGCCGTTTTTTCAGGAGAAACTTTGCTCTGGTTTTTTTTTTATGTCAAAGCTGTTAAACTGAAGGAGCTACAGTTGGAAAACGGCTGGTGAAAGACACCCCCACACCCTCCGTACACAAACAAATGTTGTCCTCCAGTAGGCACTTAATCTAATGGCAATATCATGATCACGATCATCACCATCATGGATTCCTTTTTAGGACCCGAGACCAAATGACTTCTGTAACCATGACTACGAAGTAAGCGCTCTGCAGGTACCCTCCACAGGGACGGCCGCACTACCTTTGTCCCGCTCATACAGCAGGTCCTCGGCGGAGCAGGGGCTTCCATCCTGGAAGCCTGGATGGTAGGGGGGCGAGGGGCAGGGCGAGGGGCTGGAGGGCGTCTGGGTGTCGATGCTCCGCGTGCTGCTGCTGCGCTGCTGGGGGGGGCAGGGGGCACGCCGCCCGTCCGGGACCTCTAGGACCTGGGGACGGTGTGGGAATAATGTGGGAGTTTGGCTATCTGAGAGGCCCATCAGAGGGTTACTAATCTAGGGAGAATTATTACAACAGTCTGTGTTGATCTGTGGCTTCGCTACGGACAATCAAGTTCATTGAATCTGGACTAAAGAAAATAGAAGAGTCTTTGAATGAAACGGAGACGTGCTTCTATAACTTAAAGCATGAGAGAGAGAGCATAGGCATACACCCCCCCCCCGTTCTGAAGTAGAAGTGGGACGCAGGTGTAGATGCACCTTCAACTCCTCCTTGTCCCCGTTGTCATTGATGAACACCTTCTCCAGCTCGTGGTTTATGCCTTCGACGCTGTTGGGAACCCGGACGATGGAGGATTTTGTCACAAAGGAGCTGTACAGCGGCACTGGGATCGACTTCGATGCAGGCTGAGGACACAGGAGCATTCTGTTCATCGACAGATAGCATGGCAATGTAACATCCATAATCCAGAATACAAGGTTCCACTAACCGCTATACTAACCGTTAAATGATTTACAGGATAAGTGTGTTTTTAACATTTGTTCTATTTAATGCTAATTTTTATACTTAGAAACTCCAGTAACTAATGGTAAATGGCTCCTGTCACCCACTACACTGCCACACACTTCATTCTGCCACGGAGGACAACAGGCCATGTGCAAACTCGCCCCCCCCCCCCGCTGTCCCTCCCGTCTTCCTGTTCTTAAATGCAAGCGGCCCGTTTGCAATCGAGAGCAGCTGTTGTTAACTGGGGGGGGGTGACCTGCTAATGTCTGTGGTCCCGAAGAAGGAAATAGTATATGCGTGCGTGTGCGTGTGCGTGTGAGCCCGCGACAGCCGGCAGAGCCTCACCTGAGCCGGGCTCCCGGTGCCCTGGGTCCCGTTGTGCTGGGGTGAGAGCCAGTCCTTCTCCCTCCCCTGCCTGCCGGCCTGCTTGCCGCGCTGAAGCTGCTGCCTCAGCTTAGCGATCTGCTGGGGGGGGGGGGGGAGGCCGTGCATGGATGGATGACAGGCATTACCGCACAGAAAAATGCTGGACCCCCTGCGTTCCATGTC
>JAODUD010000134.1:17427650-17444001 GCA_026784285.1 Stomatorhinus walkeri
TTACAGCTGACAAACACCTAGGTATGCGGGGGAGGGGAAAGTTAGGGCACTGATCACCTCATTCAACCCCCATGTGATTCCCAGGTCATGTGATGTAACAACCCAGGTCATGTGATGTAAATCCACCAATCACCACTATATATACATCACTGATTTATCATTATACTGTCACTGATAAAGGCAAATTAACCTTACACTATAGAACTGTTTTCATTCATCGGATTCATTTAAACATATCCCGAATATATCCAAAAAAAAGAAGCCGAACAGCTCGGGGGTCACTTCACCGGTCACCCTCCGGGAGGATTAACGGCACGGCACACGGCACCTGTGCCAGCGGCTTCGAGCTGGGGTCCAGCTTGCTACGGTGGATGTCAAACTCAGCCCTCTTGTGCCAGAAGCTCCAGGCATCCAGGAGGTTGCGGTAGTTCTCAATCCAGCACTGGACACGGGGGTCCTTCAGCAGCTCCCCCGAAGACCCCTGGCGGGGAAGACCGGCATCAGCCTGAATCCCCACATGGACCGTCCTCGTCCACTTTTAAACGGGAACACCTAGTCCTTTTGGCTCCCCCGAACAGTAACAGAACGGTTAGCCAATCAGAAGACAGAGCAATCCCACCAATGCTCTGAACGTCCATCCAACCCGACGGATCTCCGCACCTTCAGCATGCAGAAGCTGGCGGTCTGAACGTCTCCCGTTCGGTCCACGTAGCTCTCCATCAAGTCCACGCCGTCTCTCGTGAGTCCGGTCAGCAAAATCCCCTCCAGGTTCCCCGCCTCCTTCATTTCATTGGTCAGCTTATCAATGTAGCGTGGCAACTGAGGAACCAATCAGCAGTATTAAACATCTGTAACAAACCGCCAAGTACAGGCTCAATCACCTGCCCAAAAGGCAAAAGTGTGCAAATTATATCCAGTCCTGCAGATAAATCCACCTTTAAAAAGATCCTAATAAAATTGTTTGAAACACAGCTGGTCACTACAGAATATTTTTTATACATAATAAACTAGTATGATCAGCACACTGATATTGGCCATTAACTTCGAAGAAGCTGTGTGACAGTCTCTCAAGCCAAAGTACCAGCGTGAATCTTCCTTCCGCAATTCTGCACGGCCCACCCCCTCCACACAGCACTCTTCCCCCAGCTTACACTCATCCTCGCCCCCCCTGCCCAAACCCCTAAGCCCTTAGAGACAGGAAGCCAGCACTGATTAACAGGCCCGGTCTGAAGGAAGAGCTCAGCACCCAATCTCACCTGGGAGTCACTGAGAAACAAGCAGGCAAAGGCCACTCGATCCCGGACTGCCACGCAGCTCTCGTACTGCGGAGAAGAGCGAGGGAAGGGGACACGTCCTCAGCACGTGGGAGTTCACCGTCTCCCCATTCATCTCCATTCCCACACAGGGCCGGATCTGCCCCAAGATCTAACATGCCTGTGGCACTTCAGGTTGAGAAGTCTTAGATAAGACGTCAGGCCACGTCGCATGACCTTAGAAAATTCTCCTAATTCAGCTCCAAAAGGGGAACACATCGCACAAACAGAACATGGCAAGCTTGAAAAGATCCATTACATGCTGCTTATGAAATATGACAAGTACTTATGCAACGGGTTAAATAATAACAAGGCAGTAACAATTCTTACGCCCCATGAATCTCCCTCATCCATCTTATTATGTAAGTAGCTGATAACACAATAGCTTGTTTGAATAATAAACGGTGAAGTAAAGTCCTACGCTGCTGATCGACAGCCTCTAGTTGACATTAAGTCCCCCCCCCCCCCCCAGGGCGACGTACCAGGACTCCATCGTAAGCCCCTGGCTCGCTGGTGAGGAAGGCGAACATCACACAGAGGTAGGGGTTGCTGAGCTGAAGCCGGAGCGAGCTGCACATCTCCCTCCAGAGGGAGGTCTTCTCGTCCGTGTAGCCCGACAGCGCCATGGCGACCACGTTCAGATTCAGGTCTCCTGAAGGGTCATGGGAGCGTCGCCATGAGAAACGCACAGGACGCATCTTTGTGTTGAAGCTCAGCCGGAATCGTACATAAGCTCAGGGCTGCTCTCCATTTGTTTGGGGGATTGCTAATCTCTAAAACTTAAGACTCCAGATCTGTGTTTCTCAACCAAGTACCCGGGGATCCTTAGACAGCCCATGTTTTTGTTCGCTCCGAGCTCCCAGTACAGCAATACCAGGTATTCGGTGTTCTTGATTGGTCGGTTCATTCCTGATTGTTTGATTCAAGTGTACTGAGAGCTGGGAAAGAGCAAAAACGTGGTGTGTCCGGGGAATCGCCGAGGACTGGGTCGCGAAACGCTGCTCTAGATCAAACTAAAAATAAACACGCTCGCCGTAACATCTGGGACAGCCCCAGCGGCGGCACCCCGGGCGTGCGGCGAAATACTGCCAGCTAATTTACCATAGGCAGACCGGCCGGCAGGCAGCTCTGTTTACACACCATCCTGTGCCATTCATCACCAGGCAACGCCGGGGGGGTGGGGGGGGTAACCATGGGAGCGAGGAGCGCCACGGCGGCTCTCGAGAGTGCAGAGGAAGCGATCGGGGGCCGATATCTGGCAGCTCGTCAGGGGCAACGGCCTTATGCTAATGTTAAGCCTACGCTCCGTACCCTGCACTGGAGACGCAAGCAGCAGAGCCCACATTCGCTATTCGCTATGGCCCAGAGGAGGGTTAGCGCAGACCCAGTGGGCCGTCCAGCAGATCAGTGGGTAAAGACGGCACATGGGAGCCGCAACATGGGCAGCAAATGGTGATTAGGAGCCCGCATGATTAATCCAGAAGGTGCCGATTCAAATCCCACTGGGGCACCATCTGTTGGACCCATGAGGTTAAACAACACTTTACCCAAATGGCCCCGTTAAGATATAAAACTGTTTCTTCGGATAACAATGTCAATCCAGCACAACATTATCTTACAATACTGAGGAGAAATTAGCCAGACTTCAGCACACAGAATCTGGCCGACCGGACGGGACCTGCCTACCTTTATCGAAGGACGCCCCCTTGTGGAGGATCTGGATAGCTCGGCGGATGTCCAGGTTGAAGAGCGCTATGGCGGCGGCACGCTCCCACTCGCCCTCCTGCTCCAGGGACTTGAGGAAGGGTTCCACGTCGATGTCGGGCCCGTGTCGGATCCAGCCACACAGCTGCAGCGCCAGGCCTCGCTCCTCGCTGAGGTAGCGTACCACCTCGGCCAGCCGCTCCGAGCCGCTCCAGCAGCGCCGGCTCTCCGTCGTACCTGACGGGGCAGGGAGGCCAAAGGTACGCGGATCTCATCTTGGGATAAAGGACTTTTTGTGAACACTCATTTTTAGAGACGCAGATATGTAAAGGACATGCAAGCCCCCTCCACACAGAGTAGGGGCAGCATTCGAACCCGAAGGTGCTTTTTGCAAGGGGGCTACCCCTTTGAAACACACACACACACACAATGCTGCTTTAACACATCTGAGGTTATATTTCTGTTAGTGAGTGATGTTTGAGATTTTATCACTCAGGATGTATCATTTCATCCAATGTTCTGCCGGATGAACTTTTGGTTTTAAAAAATAAGAGTAAACATAAGGGCCAGCAGGCGACCAGTCAAATCATCAGCCATCTGTGACGATGGGGCACAGCAGTCATGACTGGGCTCATGTCGCTTCAGGCGAGCTGGCCGCCTGCACTCCTTCTGGCCCTTACTGCTCTACTGCGACATCTGCTGTCAGTTGTGTGCCTGCCGGGCCGTGGGGGGAGTCACGCGGATGGCACTGCCCCCACAAGGGAGCAGCACGGCTACTCACTTCCCTGGGGGGCTCAGGACACTCACAGGCGAGGAGGGGTATGTTAAAACTCACCCCTCTGGTGGAGAAAAGTAATAATTATATTATTTACATGAAGTTATTGAGATTTATTGAGAAGAAGGCTGGCCAGTTCCTAGAGCAGTCAGGGTTTAAGGCAGGGCTATTCATATCACGGTCCTCAAGGGCAAAGCCATGCCGGTTTTCCAGCCTCCCTTTACCCACGAACCAGGTGAGAAGCCTTTGGCCAATCAGAATCAGTAAGTATTAAACTAACTACCTGGGAGAACGGAAAACAAGGCCTGGATTTGGAATTGAAGAGCCCTGGTTTAAGGTCTCCCTCAAGAACCCAACCACTCTGCAGACCACAAGATGTAAACCAGAGACTTTCTGGTTCCTAACTCGTTGAGCTGCTCACTGTTATCAAAAAATCAAGAAAGATATTTTAAAAGCACATGGAGACGGATCAGGAACAGGAAGCGCTGGTCTCAGAGCGCCGATCAGCGGTGGGAACTCACCGGAGGTGCTGGACTTGACGATGTTCTTGATGCCCGAGTAAAGCGGCGGCTGCTTGTTCCCCTGCTGCTTCTGCTCCTGGTCTTCAGAGTACTGCTTCATAAGTGATGCGTGCATAGGAACCTCAAACCACAGGATTATACAACACACAGCTGACAGGAAGCCAGACAGGCACCTCAAACGGCAGCAGAGAAATGACTAACCTGACTAACCCACATTTGGCCCCCGCAGGAGCACACGCTCACTGTCCATATTAAAATAGCAGTCCGTCACAGGGCTAGCAAACACACCCACACACAAACGCAATCACAGTGCGATTCTAACATTATGGATGTGACATTTAGACTCGTACTGGGAAATAAAAAGACCTAGCAAGGCCAAGCTTAGTATCAACCAGTCAGTGTGATTATCTTCTCAAGTAACTTCTTGGGTTGAATATAGACAAATCCTTAAAATTCATATATCAATTTATAGGTTACAAATAAATAGTATTTTAGTAGCAAATGGGGTAAATTTGAGAATCTGATTCAAATAACCTCATATTTTTGGATTGACTGAAGAAACCGGAAACACACCTAAAAGCTCTGACCCTGGGGGTGCGAGGCCACAAGGCAACTGGAAGTCACATTTACATTTTATTCATTTCACTGATGCTTTGAGCTAAAGTGACTTATAGCTGAGGAAAGGGTTGCAATGTGCGTCTGCTCCCTGAGACTTGAACCCATGACCTTAGCTTTGCTAGCCCAATGCGCTACTTACTTAGCTACAGGAGCTCTGCGATGTGATGATGTAATAATGATACACGTGGGGTGGGGGCCTGTTAGAGCTTCACATTCACACTGGTGCAGTGTCAGAACGTAATATCACTAGGTAGCCAGGGGATAGATTAATGGGTAAATTTCACAGCTTTTCTCCCATTCCCTCATGATACCATAACGATATATAAGGGGGTGTCAACGGGTGTGTGTAAGTGGGGCATGAGAGGGTGAAGAGAGAAATGCCTCGCTGCCCTGCTCTGTTTACCTACCGAGCCTGTTTTCCTTGGAAAACACTGAATTCCACAATCGATGCAGTGGGGTCGGGAATCATCGAATTAGTCGACTGATTGGCTAGATGGATTTTTTTTTTTGCCCTGGCGACCCGCCACAAAGAAAAATGGGAAACACCGAATGATGTAATAACGATGATGATCATGAAGGATATAATGCAGTGTGTACCAGAGGGATTTCAGCTGTGGGTCGTTGCCCCCAGCTAACACGTGGTTCTTCCACACCTGAACGGTGTCGTGGCCGTAGCGGGACTGAGCGCGTTCCCGCATCTTGGTGGCGATGTCGCGCTCGGCTGCCGCCGCGGCCCCGGTGCCGCACTCCTCAGAGCATTCGTACAGATGCCGGCCGCAAGCCCACACCAGCGACGTGCCGGAGCTCCAGGCCAGCGAGATGCGCTCGAACACCGTGAAGTCTGTCATGGCCCGGTTCGGCGAGACCACCACCATGCGGTTCTGGGCAGAGGGGTGCCAGGCGAAGCTGCCGATTATACTCTCGCAGGGCTGCACGCAGCGCTCGATGATGGTGGGCTCTGTCTCGTCGCCGATGGGCGTGGGCGTGTGCTGCATGTCGTAGAGGCGCACCACGTCGCTGTCCCGCGTCAGCGTGGCCAGCAGGCCCGTGCGGGTGGGGCACCACGCCACTTTGGTCAGCGGTTTGGGCTGCTCGCTGAGCGTCAGCACCGGCTTCTCGAACTTCCGCAGGTCCCATATCGCCACCTGGCCCTCGAAGAAGGAGGCCACACGGTCATGGAAGTACGGGTCCACTGTCACTCCCTGGATGGCTTTGGTGTTGACGAACATCTTCTGGCTGGTGTTGCGCAGGTCGAAGATGGCCAGGTTGCGGTGCATGCCGGCCAGCAGGAGCTTCTGGTCGCGCGGGAGCCAGCAGAGGGACAGGCAGGCGTCGTTCTGACCTAGTTCATACAGCGGCTTGGTCACCACCACACCCGAGTCCGTGTCCCCGGACGACAGGCGGATCTTCTCAGCAGGCACTGAGGCCTCAGGGGTGAACTTGCTGCTGATGTCCCATATCAAGACTGAGAAATCGGCTCGGTGCTTATCCAGACCCGCAGCCAACCAGTTGCTGTCCACGGGGTTCCAGGCGAGCGTGTTGCACTGCCGCGCGTGTTTGGGCACAAATTCCTTCCCCATCAGCTCCTTGCACTTGGAGTTGTGACTCTGTCCGAGGCTGGTGAGGACCACGCGGCCGTTGGCCTGGCCCACAGCCAGCAGGCACTCAGGCTCGTGTTTGGGATACCACGCTACGCATTTCATGTAGGGTGTGTCCGAGTTAATGGCCAGCAGCGTGGCTGCTGTCTCCTCTGACAGCGGGATGGCACCGGCCTTGGCCTCGGCACTCCCCAGGGACTCGATGCGGTACAGGCTGAGCTCTGAGTCACAGATCACATAGCGATCCACGTGGTGAGGGGACCACAGGATGTCTGGCTTGGGACCACTCATTCTGCAGGAAAGCTGCAATTCGGGATGGAAAATTCATGCAGGCGACAGATGCATGACTGAAAAGAAAAACAGCAACCATTTATACGAACTATATATACCTATATATACAAATAGGCTGGATGTTTTTCTGTACAACAAAATTCCATTCATTTTATAGGTATTTTGCACAGATGTTTTTAATATTTAACTTTACACAAAATAACTGTATAATGATGCCGTTAATTTACACAGGCAAAAATTAAGAAGACAACACAGAACGCCTGATATGTGGAAAGTGGGCTGTTCCTGCGTAAAGTATTCCTTAGGCATCTCCCTGCAGCCTAACTTCATAACTGCATTAGGGCTTGTACGCAGATCACACGGACTGGTGTATGCGGGAAACAATACACAAACAAGTAGTATTCGTATTATATAAATATGTAATATTAATGAACTGATTGATACCTGCTCAGGCAAAGAATCTAAAAGAAAAGCGTACCGAAGACCGCTTGTCTTTCAGGTAGCCAGCCTTGAAAATAACGATGATATTAAAAGACGATGGATAGAAATATGGGCACAGAGTTGGTTAAATAATGGATATTACAGTACATCGATATGTAAAGATAACGCACATTTTTATACGTCAATCAAATCCATAGACAACTTGTTGTTAGCGAACAGAAGCGTCACATAACTTTCTATAAACACATAAAACTGGCTGCTAGTTAAGTAAACGATTAACGAAGGAAACGGTGCTTATTAGATACTCACGCGTTTGTGTTGATATGTCACCTGTACTGTGCAACACCAAAATAACTCCCCGGAAAATGTCCCTCTGTGAGTGACTCAACGCGGTTCGTACTAAAGCGCCCCCTGTCGTCTCGGAGGACCGCGTGTATTGTTTAATTTAGGATGGAACTGTACCTCTATGTTTCTTTATCTTCTTTATTTGTTTGGCTGGTGAATTTGATTACTCAGTTGGTTATTCCTGAACGCAATCACCTCTTACAAAGGTCTAAAGTATAACGAGACAATTCTTTAAAATTGTATGTAATTCTCACCTATGAAATATGTTTTGGAGGGTGATGCCTAACTAACTGATGTAGCTGCTATTTGGACAACGGCCTTCAAGAATAAGTGGGTTCGATGGTGAATTCTTATCACGATGTCAGTGCTATTCCCTGGTGAAGGCACGTCTTACATAAAGTGTCGAAAGCGCTTCTATGAATTGATTTTGATAGAATTAGTCTGAGAAATGGAGCGTTTACTTTGCACTTTGTAGCCATCGTGGTCAGCTGTCAGATCGGATAGAGCGCCGCACAGAGGATGTCTGGCCACTGGCCGTGAGCAGGCTGGCGGCGGGGGACAGAGCCGGGCCGATCGGCTCCCCGCCCCGAATGGCACAGAGCTGCATGGACAAGAAGCCTGTCGGTTTTGTGACTTAAAGACCTGCGAGGGGGTAGAAACACAGTCATCGGAGAGGAAGCCTCAGGCAGTGCGCCTCTAGTCCTGCAGGACTACGCGCAAAAAATTAAGCTTTAACGCCACTCAGCTTTTGACATCATGCGCAGCTTTCAGAGTGAAACGTTCTCTGTTATAAATAAACGCAGTTTACTTTGAAGTTTCTGAATAAGCCGATAAATATTCGTGCAATTGAGAAATGATTACACTATTAGTCTGCTGGGTGATGAACTAGCATCCCGACCCTGTGTTTCCCTTAACAGCCTTCAAGCCCAACATAACCATCACACCAATGTGTGGATCTTTGAAAGCATGTTTGAGATAAAACGTAAATCTTTCACATAACCTACAGTGAGGTTTTTTTTTTCCAAACCCCAGAATGTTATTGCACGTTTTCCCGTTATGGAGATAACTTTCAATCTAATACAATTAAACCCCGTATTTAAAAAAATCTTTATAGCTATTTCCAGGTGATTTTGATCACTATTGACAACTTAAACATCAGTGTTTAATATCAGCGTCTGTTTCGTGTTCATGGTCGACTAGACCCCTGATTCAAAATGACCGTGAATCTGAACAGAAAATGCAGCGTCAGCCGGATTCATTCCAAGAGACGCGCAGCCTCCCTGGTCGGGTTTACAGTCAATGGAAGACCGGTTTGCAACTTAGGTCAAGCTACCTGTAGATGAGAGGGCTCATTTTCTCTCCATTAACTCACAAATTTACCAATCTTAGATATTTTGAAATGGGCAGTTTTTCTTTGTTGGAATTCTGCGATGATTGCACAAAGTAGCATTTAATGAAACCGATGTGCTTATGAAATCTTTAACTACACTTAGTTAACATATTATCATACATAGTGCACATTTTTTTTGCCTGATAATATAGTAATTAAAGAAATGAGTGTATTCTGCTTTTCACACAAAGAGGCTTGTTGAGAAACACAATGGCAGATTCTAACACGTTGAAATTGAACCTACCATACGGTGAAACTGAGCTAAGGTAATGATCACCTAGAATGGGAATTCAACAATCACTTACAAGAAATGGTACTATGCTTTAATTCATTTTGGAGTTATATTCTTTCATCCGTGTCTCATTTATATCCCCTTATTCTGTACAGGGTCATAGAGAGTTGTCTCCTTAATTCAATAAAATGTGTTTATATTTCAGACCTACGCTAATTAAACCTAATTTGCAGACACACCACTTATTTCATTTTTGTTTTACAAAACAAACAAAGTACACTAATCCTAGTTTCTCCATAAACATAAAGAACATTAAAAAATGTACAAGCGAGAGGAGGCCATTCGGCCCATCAAACTCATTTAACCTTTATCCAAAGAAAGTTATCTGCTGTATTTATGTTTCTCTTCCTGAGGCATCGTCTTTGTGTGCCATCAGAAGCTGCCTGTACATTTAGGGTTAATTGCCATTTTCAATCTGATGAAGTTAGGAACAGCCTTTGGTCCTTAACAATAAGATTTACAGAGCAGCAAGTTATTGTAGTTTATCGTACTGATTGTAAGGTTTTTATATTGGCCCAGGTATGAAAATATTGGAGGAATCATGTCCTGTATTGCTTTGACAGAATACAGCCTTTTATTTTACAATAAAGGACATTCCCCTAAAATTTATGGTGGTTGGCACTAGTTTCTGACATTTCATGGTTTTATGCTACAGTAGTTCCATGGTACTTGTGACAGTGTGTGGCAAAGAAGGCTACCACCCGGCCTCTTATGTGAGGAGAAGCAAAGATGCTGCTGAGCCTCATCTGGAAAGGCAGCTCATCCGCATGCGTGCAGCCGCCTCCGAGGCCCAGCTGGAAAGGCAGCTCATCCGCATGCGTGCAGCCGCCGCCGAGGCCCAGCTGGAAAGGCAGCTCATCCGCATGCGTGCAGCCGCTGCCGAGGCTCAGCAGCCCCAGGTTATTATCAATGTGACTAGCAACGGCAGCTCCAGTGGTAACACATGTTCCATCCAACCACCACCTACCCGCTTCACAACGTTGCGCTTTCATCTGGAAGACTACTACACTGTGATCTCTGATTTCCGTGAACAGCATGGGTCTTGCATGTTTAAAAGGGGGGAGTGTGGAAGTAAAATTGGACATTGGTCGGCCCGGGAGGGGAGGCATATTGGGTCTGTTATGTCTTAGGCCTTAGGCAAGAAGAAATTGTTTTGAATACTGTGCGACCTCGCTTTGTGATAGCTGCCTGCGGTTAGTTCCAGAGACCCTGAAGAGAGATCGGACCTTGGAGAGGCAGACAGTGGAGCAAATGGGGGGAGAAACCACCTGCAGGAAGAGATTCGAAGCTGCTCTAACTGGTGCACAAAGAGTTAATAAAATAGCCACAGTAGACAATATACAATATGTTATGTGGTAGTGCAAATGTGTAAGTAATTGTTACATTAATCATACTAATCATATGTTTACCATGTATTTGCAGTGATTCAATGACAATATGTCAATGTGTTAATCATTAATCAATGGAACACCCAAACATTAACAGTGATTCAATGTCATATAATCAATATCTATATGCATATCTCAAGTAGAGTCTAGAAGTCGAGACAGATTCTGGTAAAATGAGCAAGATGGGTGGATTTTACCAGCTTGTCCGCATGCGCGCAGTCACTACTGGGGCTCAGCTGGGAAGGCAGCTTGTCCGCATGCGCGCAGTTACTACTGGGGCTCAGCTGGGAAGGCAGCTTGTCCGCATGCGCGCAGTCACTACTGGGGCTCAGCTGGGAAGGCAGCTTGTCCGCATGCGCGCAGTCACTACTGGGGCTCAGCTGTGACCAAGGGCAGCATGGGAAGGTACACATTTTTGTGCCTTATACTACTTGTACTTTCAGATGTTTCCAGATGCCAGATGAAAAGGAGGCAGGGATTCAAGCAGCTCACATCACATTCACATTAAGCAGCTTCAATACAGAGGTGATGCTCATGACTCAGGTTTCATGATACTTGTATTTCATTGGTTCTGCCGCATTCCATTGTTTCTTTACATTTATCAAGGCATATCTCTGCTAAGCCTATACCCATATTTCCTTAGTGTCCCCAGCTGAGCCCATGCACGTGTAAAAAGGGGGAAGGGGGTTTCCCTGGGACGCTGCGGAGTGCATGCTAAGCGTGGGCTCCATGCAGTAATCTGCCTGATCATGGCAGCGGTGACAACGCTTTGCAGCATTATCTGTAATATGAATATAAAGTTTGTCTGGCG
Source organism: Stomatorhinus walkeri (assembly GCA_026784285.1). Classification (NCBI taxonomy): domain Eukaryota; kingdom Metazoa; phylum Chordata; class Actinopteri; order Osteoglossiformes; family Mormyridae; genus Stomatorhinus; species Stomatorhinus walkeri. The sequence continues at coordinate 17,439,138 of JAODUD010000134.1, forward strand.
TTTCATTGCATTGATATGCGTATACTGTAGCAGCATGCCTGTGTTTTATTCAATTATCTGTATCGCTAAACGTGTTCGTTTTTAAAAAGGTAGATTAAGACGGTATTGACAAGGTTGTGTGAAATGAGTTGCACGTTTAACAGTAACTAACTTTATATTTAATGGGACCTGTAAAAGATCCAATTTTCATGTATTTTAGGTAATGAAATGGATTGTTGTGACTTTTTTTTAATAACTGTACTGGGGACCGTCTTCTCTCCAGGTTTGAAAGGTAATCACTAATTAAATTTGATCTGATCTGAATAAAGGTATTTGGGTTATTAAGTTACAGAAAAGTGGGTCTCACTTAACACCCCACTGTTTGCCAGGACTATGTGATCCAGCACCGGTCTTTGCTTGGAGCCATAATGAGGATCAATTGTTTTCTCACTGAACACATATGAAGTGCACATAAAGTCTGTTGGTGCTTGCAGCTATAGCACTCTGGCTCCTGAAGCTGTGAGCTTCTCACGTTCTCTGTGTACCTGGGTGTCATGGCTGGGGGTGGGAACGGACCCCTTTGCTGAGGAGGTTTTGTGTTCCAGGGGGAGCTGGGTGAGTTTGGCAGGAGTGGGGATAAGGGAGATAAAGGAAGTTCTGTGATGTCCTCCTGGTTCCCCCAAGTCCTCCCTGTGCTGATTAACATGATGCGATGTTCACCAGCAGGACCAGCAGGACCCAGAGAAGGCTCCGTAAACCAGCTCATCCCCCTTCTGAACCGGCTTACATTTTAATGACTTAACACATAGTTAGTAAAGGTGACCAGTTTACACTGCTGGATAACTAATGCGATTTTTAAGGGTGTGATGGGCTTGTCCGTCCGTCCGTCCGTCCTTCCTTCCTTTCTTCCTTTACCTGTTCCTCTCCTGTTCCTTTTCTGTTTTCTCCGGTCGCTTCTTAATTACCTGGCTAGCTGATGATTCATTATACACGGCACATCCAGCGTTTCTAAGAATACGGATTCAAACTGCATGTCTGCAACCAAAATTCACTGCAGATTACAAAACGCTATTGTGGTTTTTATGAACGTTTGTGAGGTACTAATTTTATAAAAATATATGCACAATGTTAGAAAAGCTAAGATAAAATAAACTTTATGGATTAGAGGGGGAAATTTACTCTAGAGCTCTGGAAAGAATTAAGAGACCACTATATATATATATATATTAAGCCAGGATTTAAAAATAGATCTGTATTTTTAAATCCTGATTTAATCCTGGTTCTGCTGTCAGATGACTACATGGCAGGTTGCTTCTAAGGTTGTTTCTAAGACACAAGAACAGTACAAAATAACAAGGTAAAACAGAGCTGGAAATGACCAAAAACCAGCCAGTTAGAGGGCGGAAGCAGGACTGAGGTCCCATAAAGCCAGGAAGAAGCCCTTCATCAATGAGAAGCGGGGAAGGACCAGGTTGCAGTTTGCAAGAAAATATATATTATTCCCGGATGCACACCCAGAAATTTAGAAAGGAGTAAAATAGAAAATTGTGCTGTGGTCTCTTAACTTTTTTTCAGAGCTCTAATTATGCTTTGAGCAAAGATTTATTGCATAAAACACTATTGCATATAGGAAGAGATGAAATCGATGCAACTGAGAGCAGCATGGAAGTGAAGTGGAAACATGAATGAGCAGATGAATGTGAAAACATGAGTGACGGTTCCACGGCAGCGCTCTTATGGAATGTGAATTAGGGGTTATATTTAATTCAGATACTAATGTGTGCACCTAAAGCTGTGAACCAAACCTTGTAGGGTATTATTCTTTTGGATTGTGTGCTTTGACCCCTGGGATTAGCTGTGGAACACAGCTGGCTTGAGCCATTATCAGTGGCGCCCCCTACAGTACAGGTAGGGCGTGACAGATTTATGTGTTTGGCCAGTTAAGTTTTCTTCTCATAATAACAAAACAAATTTTTTACATAATGTCTTGTCTAGAACGTTTCATGTGGCTAACAAATTTGCTGGGTTTTTTTTTAACAAGCAGCAGGTTCAGCAGAACCTCAGCAGACTTGGCCCAGCTCTTTGGGCACCGCAAGGTGGCTGCCCCCCCCAAGATTGCTCTCGCTTTTATGAAGAGCAAGATGGGGCAAAGTAAAAAGAGAATTTCCGCAGGAGGATTAAAAAAGTAACACTATACTGTAAAACAATAGCAAAAACCACAGGGTGAACTAATGTAGCCATTGTGTGGCTCCTTATAGATATGAAAGAGCTGTGCTAAATTAAAAACCATTTTGACCGTTACATTTTTACAATTTTGGCCCCTTATATGCTTGGTTTTAAAATAAATCTGGGTGATAAGATCCCAAGTGGACAGAGCGAAATATAAGTGTGAAGAACCATCAAGACCCATTATGATCTGGTCATTCAAACAACTTTCCATGCTGGTCTGAGACACATTTCACTACATAGTGTGAGTGTCCTGAAGGAAAGCCGACAAGGGCAGTAATGAGTAGAGTAAAGGAACACACAACCACACAACAACTACACAACATCAACTATACAGCAACTTCTATTAAAAGGTTACAGCATTATGTTGCTGGACGCATTTATTCCCCTGTCACCTTATATTGAATAAGAGGTTGATGTGAACAGTGCATTATCACAGACTGATTTATTTCACCTCGCTGTCAGGAGGGCGTGGACCTAAGAGTCTCCCCGCACACCGAGAGGGCGTGGACCTAACGGTCTACCCACACCGCCGAGAGGGCGCGGACCTAAGAGTCTCCCCGCACACCGGGAGGGCGCGGACCTAACGGTCTACCCACACCGCCGAGAGGGCGCGGACCTAAGAGTCTCCCCGCACACCGGGAGGGCGCGGACCTAAGAGTCTCCCCGCACACCGGGAGGGCGCGGACCTATGGGCAAATGACAGGATCTTTAATGGTGAAGAAGTGCAAAATGTCTGAATCGTAACTGAGAATTTTAACTTTACATGTAAAGGTTCCCCTCAATTATAGCTACACAATAAGTTGCTTATCTGTGACACTAAGTGTATAAACAGGAGGGTCGGAGTTCCGCGATATTTTGTTTTCTTATGGAATTAGGGGGAGACAGACTTAGCTAGGCCCCAAGGTTTGGATGGTGCCCCAGGGAAAGATATTCCAGGAGAAAAGGTGTGGGTTCCAGATGCAGAAAAGGCTGCCTGCTCAGATTGCTACTATGTATTGTTGCATAAGGGGGAGAACTGACTGATGTTACCTTGATCAGTAACTAAATCTGTTCATTTAATACGTAACCCTAATTGCAAGAATCTTGTTCCTGCCGAACCATTTGATATGATAAAGGAATCCAGTTCAGGTATTCTTCATTTGCTGTTTCCAATTTGTTTTCCTATCTAAAGGAACTTGAATATGCTTATTGCTGTTTTCTAAGCCACTGTTGTTTACTATACATTGTGTTGTTATATAATGTTTCTCCCGATTGGACCTCCCAGGGGGGAGGAGAGTGTGGTCCCAGGGGAATGCCCGGTCCAGTGGGCCCTATAGGATTTAGGTATGTTACAGCGGAATTGTTGACCTCGGGTCCAGAACAGCGAGTTCCAAAATGTGTGAGCTGCATTATACTTCACAGTGCTTTTATTTGTGTTTACGGAGGTGCTGGAAGAGACGGACTTCCAGCTCCAACTGGGCGGCTCTTACCTGGGCCCGAGGGGAGTCTATTTACCCAGATGATGACTGATCCGTTCACAGCTTGATGGTGGTTTCATATTGTAGGATTTAAGTCAAGACGGGCTTCACCAGTCAGCATTCTGTAAAAAATATAAAAATATCATGTAACATATGGCTTTGGTGACATGATATCTGCAGGTAGGATTCAGCTAATATATGTATTCGCTTGCCTCATTGAACCTCCTAGGGACTGAAAGAAGAAGACAGATTACTTTTTCCATGTAAGGAATCAGCCATGAATAGTTATTACTAAACCTGGACAGGAGAGGACATGTGCAATCAAATCACAGGGCAGTCACGATTCCAGTGTATCAGACAGTCGTGAATTGTATAATAGTATATTTACAGTACAAAGCGGGGGTTGCTTGCCCCCAAAAATCTGCTTTCTTTGGTGTGTTAGGTGCTTTATTGGGGGAAGAAAACTTTCCTCATCCTTGTTTTTGAAAATATTTTAAATAATTAAAACACAGTATGCACTAAACAAGAGGCATCATTTCAGTATAAGCACAGAACTGCAGCATTTATCATCTACAAGACCTGCATAAAGATGCACTAATACAGTACTTACAGGGCTCAACTGCTCAGCCTGGGCTGTCTGGTCCACCAGAGTTACCTAGAGATGGTATCCAGGGACTGAAGGTACTTTCCACTGGAATCCTCATAGACTGGGTTCTACAGGGTGGGCCATTTATATGGATGCACCTTAATAAAATGGGAATGGTTGGTGCACATAAGACACGGTGGGAGATTTATACAAATCTGACATGTGAGGATCGGATAGGGTGCACATAAGACAGGGTGGGAGATTTATACAAACCTGACACGCCAGGATCGGATAGGGTGCACATAAGACACGGTGGGAGATTTATACAATCCTAAGGACACAGGAGGATGGGATAGGGTACACATAAGACGGGGTGGGAGATTTATACAAACCTGACACACGAGGATCGGATAGGGAGCACATAAGACAGGGTGGGAGATTTATACAAACCTGACACGTGAAGATCGGATAGGGTGCACATAAGACACGGTGGGAGATTTATACAATCCTAAGGACACACGAGGATCGGATAGGGTGCACATAAGACAGGGTGGGAGATTTATACAAACCTGACACGTGAAGATCGGATAGGGTGCACATAAGACACGGTGGG
>JAODUD010000134.1:17446284-17472096 GCA_026784285.1 Stomatorhinus walkeri
GAGCTACCGGCACACCTCGAGCTACCGGCACACCTCGAGCTAACGGCACACCTCGAGCTACCGGCACACCTCGAGCTAACGGCACACCTCGAGCTAACGGCACACCTCGAGCTAACAGCACACCTCGAGCTACCAGCATTCCTCGAGCTAACAGCACACCTCACTGGGCCACCGTGTCACCCTATTACAATATCACAAAGGCCAAAACTGAGACCAGCGCTTTCAACTAGGGGCCCACAGAGGCATGTAGTGAACATCCATACGCCAACATACATCAGGAAATAGTCCAGAAACTAAATGGATTACACTGACGTCAGACTCTGCTGGTTAATAAAAGGGCTCAGCCACATCTTACTTCATTTCTGACTCTTACTTACATGGAAGGGTAGAAGAAGAAGGTCTAGCCAAGAATCAAGCTCCCAAATACGATTACAAGCCCTGGTAGTTCACACTAATCCCGTTAGAGAAGAGGCTTCTGGGATTTTTAATTCTATTTTTTAGGTAGACGATCAAGCATGAAGCAAGGCTGGGAGGGCAGCCTCCAGGGAGGTGCGGTTCACACGTCTTTCTTCCCAAAGACCAAAAACATGAATTTAACTGATCTGGCCTCTGCCGGTTCTGCCTGTGAGTGTGTGCCGTGCGACGGCCTGGCATGCAGCCGTAGGTGTTACCCTGCCCAGTACCCGCTCTTCCCGGGATAAGCTTCTGCTTGCCATTACCCAGTACCGGAGAAGCAGCTATGGGAGATGGATGGGTAAAAAACGTTGGGTGTTATCGAAGTAACTCTAGATCTAAGTGGGTAACTAAATATTGTTAGGGGTGTGCTGTGAGCTACCTGTAGTATCATGAAGGAAACGTATGGAGACGATAAATGCACTGACAGGCTGAAACACACATGCAGCTGTTGCCTTACACTTAGTAAATGAAAAGTAAATTGCAACATGTAGTCAGTTTTGTTTACAGAAACTCAGCATTTACTGTACGCCAATGAAGGAAAGCAATAATAGCATTATATTGATATCTGCAATTACGAGACAACTATGGGAGAGATGCATGGAGACCTGAAAATGGGGCTGTTGGGGATGACAGGATTGTATTCCCCAGACATTTCCATCTCCCACTTTGCCCATCTAATCCTTAGACCTCCCACATTCCCCAAATCTACAATTTCTAGATATACTGAATAGATCAACTGTACGTGTGAAAGCCAGTAAATGTGTTTTTGTTGTGTCATGTAACTTTGAGACTACACCTGTTTATTCATTGTACATTCCAGGTGATAATGGAGGTTTACTGAACTTCTTTGTATGTCTAAATGTCCCTGTCTTAAAATATAATTTATATTTGCCTGAAAGAGATCCATAAAATCATAGGTAGAGCTTGGTGTTTGCCCTTGGAAGTGTGCAAACACAGAACTCATCTTGTATACCTGACGTGTTAATGCAAGTATCTGATGCACACATTACCTGTTCTTCTGTCTACGGGTACCAACGTTGTAATGCTTAGTAATCTCAATTTGCATCTTCATCCATATAATGTTTTTGTGAAGCAGTAATAAAATCCATGAAATACTTTTTGACTGAGCACATTCACAAGGTCAAATGTCATCTGTTTTCACCCTCCCTTTGTGCCACTAAGTGGCATTGCTTCAATTTTAGGATGATCTGTCTAAAAGTTTAACCATTTCCCGTTCCTCACCCATTCAATGCCTTTGAAGAGTTTGAAAAAGATCCGTCAAACGCTTTTTGAGTCTTAACGAGCATAAAAAAACCTGAAATCTGGAGAATATAACTAAGCCCCCCCCCACACACACACTTTTTATATATCTAAAAAGTGGAACACTGAGTACGTCTTAGTTTCCTTTAGCACGCCCACGCTCTGGTCCCCTGAATGCCCTCAGCTGCTTACCGCAGCACATATACATTTGTATCAGGTCTTACCTCAACCTGGTTCTGCTCTATTCCATTCCTGGGAAATCAGAGCATCCTTGAACAAACCACAGCGAGAAAGGCCAAGACCTGAACGGCGTGGCTGTATTACACAGCACCATCTCATCTGTCTACCAAGCGTGGTTTCCCAATCCGTTCTCTAAGACCTCACAGGCCTCAACGCCTGCAGGTTATATGGATCCAAATGAAACTTTAGAATTTTCCACAAGATGACTTTCACAATGTTTAATAACGTGAAAAAATATTGTAATACTTCTATTTTAACTGTAATCACAACCAGTTAATTGAGATAAATGTACTGAGGGCGACCCCACCCTAGTGGGTGCCAAAATGGGGGTCACAAGTCCGTGGCACTCTTATTTTGCGGGTCATGGGCAGAAAAGTTTGGGAACCCCCGGTGTAATACAGATGTCAGCCTGACACAGTGGTGTGAAGCTGGATCAGGGGTGATTGTAAGATTTGACCCTTGGGGGGGGGGCACTAAATGGATTCAGAATAATCCGAGACAAGCACAAGGCCAACTGCAGCCACCATAGTCAGGGTGGACAATCACCTATGACGTGCGGCATGAGCTGGTAGCCTTTCTGCCAAGGCTGCTGTGAGCCTCATGCTATATTCATTCCAGAACGACTGTGCGACTCTGAGTTTGGGTTTATCTATGCTTTTACTAGCCATGGTGCATTAAACGGAGAGTAGAGATACATACATACATCCATTACCTGCTGTTTATCCAGAGTCGTCTCGTGGGGCAGCAGTCTAAGCAGGGATGCCCAGACCTCCCTCTACCCAGCCCCCCCTCCAGCTCCTCTGGGGGACACCAAGGCGTTCCCAGGCCAGCCCAGAGATATCATCTCTCCCGCATGTCCTGGGTCTGCCCCGGGACCTCCTCCTAGTTGGACATGCCTGGAACACCTCCCCAGGGAGGCATCCAGGAGGCATCCTAGACATAACTGCCAAATGCCAAAACCACCTCAACTGGCTCCTTTCCATGCAGAGGAGCAGCGGCTCTACTTTGAGCTCCTCCAGAATGTCTGAGCTCCTCACCCCATCTCTAAGGCTGAGCCCAGACACCCTGCGCTGAAAACTCGTTGGTATCCTCCGCAATCGCAATCTCATTCTACTGGCATTACCCGAATCACCTTCTGATCATAGGTGAGGGAAGGAACATAGATTGACCAGTAAATACTGGGACCTGATGGTCTGCAACAGCGAACCCCTTACCCAGTACTCCTGAAGAACCCCCCAGAGGACCTCCCTAGGGACATGATTGTATACCTTTTCCAAATTCACAAGACACAGGTAGGCAAACTCTCATGAACCCTCCAGTGTCAGGGTCAGTCTGACCCTGGCCTTTGTGTCTCTTCCCCATTTGGCCAGCAGGTGTCACTAGTCATCCCACCTTTTCACTCCCTGTCTGATAACCCTTTTGTGTTTCCCCTGCTCCCCAGACCAGCACGTAGCTTAGTAAATTGGGCGTGCAGCTCACAGACTGGTAACCCTTCAGTCATGGGTTCTTTTTATTAGTAATTTGTGATTTTCTGTTCCCTGTGTTTATTTTATCTATTTCCCTGTGAAGGATTGCCCTGCTTGTGTTATGTTCCAGTTTTTTGTACATCTGGTTTGTGTTATCTTATCATTGAATTCCCAGTTAGTGGTTATGTTCCCTAGTTTCGTGTCTGTTCAGTTCCTCAGTTCTGTATTTGTTAGTGTTAGTAATTTCACCAGTGCCTTGTAACTAGTGCCTGTTCTGTTTGGTTAATTGTCTGTTTCACACCTGCCCCTTGTTACCCCATTTGCCTATTGTATTTAAGTGCATGCCCCTGCTCAGTGCTTTAGTCTGTCATTGTTAATATTACCTTGTGGTCTTATTATGACTGTTTCCAAAGATCTGTTGCCTGGTTCCCGTTGCAGGTTTATTTATACTCCTGTTTGTAGTGTTACCCCTCTTTAGTTTTGACCCCTTCTGCTCTCCCTAGTGTGCATTTGCCCCACCACCATGACACTCCAGTATCCTTGTGAAGGTGAAGAGCTGTCATCCCCAATTAGGAAGTGTGATCAAGCTTATTTTTGCCTTGGTCAAGCTTTGGTATTTTTTTTTTAAATTCACAATAAGAATTGTTCAGTTATGTGCTTTTAAAGGAGAATCACCCATCATTTATCAGTTTCTATCTGACTGCCTGAAGGCTTTGGCACATTTTCTCTAAATTAAGTTTTCTTATTAAATGACAAACAATGCATTTCAAACACTTGGCTTTGCACGTCCGCCAGTACTCAGTATCTGGAGCTTTGTGGTGCGGGACACAGGGGAATGCGAACATCCCCGCTGGCTTCGAACTGAGTTAGGAAGCAATTGTTAGCCTTTACAATCACATCACCTTCATATAACACACTCCTACTTATTGCAGTTCACATAGAGGAGACTGACGCCCCGATTAGGGTCAGCACCCGAAAGTGCACTTTTTCCAATCCGATTACGCAACAAAGGATTACATACAGAATCTAAATTTGCCAGCCTGGAGCACCTGTAATTAGAAGTTTGTGTGTGCATCAGAAGATTGATTCTGCAATTTCATCCATACTGTAATCTCTACTCCATCGCTGTCATTCATTGCAAAGGATCTTCCTAAATGCTGAAATTATTTGCATATTTGATTTTCATCCCTTCACTTGTTTTATGACATCATAGTCAATTGCTTTTGTTCTTTACATTTCTAACCAGCGCGTGATTTAGGGCTGGAGGCTTTACGGGTTTTTTGTTTTAAGCTTGCTGTACCCATCACCAGCTGCATGAAGCTTGCACCTTTCCAGTGGAGACAGGTCCCTCCGGTGCAGAATTAAGCCGGTCCAGAGTGAACAGATCTCTTATAAAACGTCTCTACTGCTACACCCAGTTAGGGGCCACATGAGTGGCAGGTACATTAAATTAGAGAAACAGAGTTTTTATGCCAGGGGTAGAAGTATAACAGACTCTAGATAATTCTGTTCCAGAGAGTTACACAATCTCACCCTGACCAACCTTTACAGGGAAAGCGGGGAAAACACATTTGAGGGAATCAGAAGCATAGTGTCAATAATTTACTTGGCATGGCCTGCAGAAAGGGCAGCGTGAGGCTGAGTGGGCTAAGCCTCGGTGCCTGTGATCAGAAGGTTGCTGGTTCAAGCCCAGCCTTTGCATTTCTACAGGTTCTTAGGCAGGGCCCTTAAGCCCCAGCTCCCTGGCTGATGCTCAGGGCGGCAGCCCATCATGGCTAGCTTGGTGTCACCCCAGAGAAAACACACTGACAGGCCCATAAAGAGAATCCCCCCCCCCCCAGGAATCAATAAAAGTATCAATTACTGTTAGAAAGATGGCAATGAAATACAAACATACATCTCTCCTGGGGCTTAGCGTACAAAAGACTTGTGATATTGTTTGTCTGCCTGGCTAAACTTATAGAAATATAAAAAAAAAAAAAGAGTTAGTGATATGTTCACAAGGCCAAAGGAATCGACAGTGTTAGATTGGGAATGTCTTTGTTCTCTTAATTCTGCTTCAAATCACGATTTAATAAAAGGCTGTCTCATATTATTCTCTGTATTCTATTCTATATCAAGATCACTGTTTTCCTGACCTGCACCTCTCCCCTTACTGGGTATATAAAACACGAGGAGACAATGGGAACGCTGGAAGCCTCCACCCATTATTAACACTGGTTTTCCTGTATATACACTCAGGGAATGAGGATCCAGCTTAGATATAAAAATTCATGAGACCAACCAAACAGGTACATGACCTCCTTGTTTGCTGTTACAGGAACGTTAGAGAACATGTACAGAAAGCAAAGCGACTGTGCACAGAGAACTTGTAATACACACTAGCCGAGTGCACAACGGACTCCAGAAATTCAAAGCAATTCAGCAAAGGTGAAAATATTGTGCTGAAAACCAATAAGGCACTATGACCCTGACACTCAGACTTCCAGTCACCCATATTCAATAACATTCCTCCGGCTGGGTTACTGGGTTAACGTCCAGAGAAGCAGGGGACAAGGCAGGGAGGGGCAAGGCTGTCACACGCTGCCCGTATTCAACGATGGAAGGAAACAAGACATCATCCACAGTTACTGTTTTTCAAGGATACAGGAAATCAAAGTAGTGGCCATTTCAAAAGAAACGTACAACAGTTATTTATACAAGCTATTTAAATGACAAAAATAGTAGGAAGGAAATCCTGCAGACACCTGCATTAAAATGAGGGGGACTTCCAGCTGATTTTCATACATTTCAAACCTTAGGTGCAGAATGAATCATTTAGGGGTGACACGCCCACTTGTGGTTCCATTCCCCTAAGCCAGAGAGCTGAAAGTGACGTCAAAATCAAAACAATTCAGAAACAATGAGACTGATTAAATTGGTATTTTTATCTGGATGAAAACGCTATCAGAGCAGAGGGTGAATTTGATGACCGGCTCACGTGGGTGGACTCATTGTGTCCGACTGACTCAGAAATAAAAATCATGTAAGGACTATAGCGATGCACTGCTGGGAACAGTCCCGTCAGCGAGGAGGCTGCGATGTCACTGCAGAAATGTCCCAGAGAAATGCCACTGACAGGAGGTACACTAATGAAAGATGTGCTTGAATTATAAAGAAGGTTAAATGAGGGACAGTTGCTCTGATATGATAATACTAATATTTGAAAATACCAATGTTTTGGCAATCATTGTGTGTCACACTGCAGTTCTTTTAGGGAGTTATGTACCTTTCCAAATTATGGAAAAAGGTGCGTGCACTAGGACAAAAGAGAGCAGACACTGGTTAGGCGGTGAAAAGTCTGTTTAATCAATTGTTACTCTTCTCATCAAAATCATCCAGAGGAAAAATAAAGTGTGCTTTATATCTGCTAAAACATTATTTGTAAAAGACAAGGTAGGAGGACATGATAATATTTCCCGGATTCGATGTGGGGTTTGGGTCCTTATCCTGGTACAAACCAAAATAGATGAGAGAATTGGGCCCAGTCAGATTGAGCTGAAAAAGAGGAAATGTAAAATATAGCACAGTAGCACCGAAAGGGAATCCCTGTCCAACTAAAGGGCTGGAATTGATTGGCATCATTATTATAAAGCTCACCTGCTATTCAAAATTACAATGGAATAATAAAAAACTACAAATATCATTAATAACATTAAAAACAAAACATTAAAAAGTGCTCATAGCACCAGGCTAAATGATCTAGCTTCTTCTACATAGTCTCTGAAAGAGGAACTTGCCCGACTGAATAAACAATAGCAGCATTAAAACCATCAAAACCGACTGGGGAGGATGTTTAGATAGCAGTGCTGACAAATTATTTTCATAACCTCAGAAACCATTTTCGTTCCTCATGTCAAATATCCTAAATTAAAAAGCAGAAACGGGAAATAAACACAGCCTGATATGTTGCGCAATCACACCAGGAACTTAATTTTTTTTCCCCCATTCTGCATCAGAAGAGAGTAAATCATCACTCAAAAAACAATTATGAGGAATACCACGGGACATTCAAAGGCGTTTTAAGTAAGATGCGTCATGAATTCAGGGCAAATGGGTCGCATTAGAGCGCGCATGGGCGCATAAAAAACGCAATGCAACAAAGCAGAGACTGTACATTTCTCCAGGCGTATGGTAAGGTGGCAACCTTGTGTGCGCCTTCAGCAATGACTCACTCAGCACTGCCTCCTCACTTGCAGAAGAGTCTCCATGCTTCATGGATCCTCCTCCTCTAATGGACTAATTCAATTCAAACATTCGAGGTGCAGCCATATGCCCGCATATATTTCTGCAGCTAACAGCATTAATTATATACTTACTTTTATTAAGCCTGACATTCCATTACCAACTTCAAAAATACTAAATCTTATTTACTTAGAACAAATCACAGAGATAACAACCAAAACATTCGTGTTCCACCTACAATAATGCTGCCAAGCTGGTATATAACCAACTTGAACAATCAGGTCCCTCATATTTTATATAAATAATCCTCGCCTGCTTCTTCATATTTTTCGATGAAACCTCACATCTTACTAATATAAAGCTGGTCTCATCTACATCTATCAGAAGACTCAATTACTCATATCCATGTAGGATCTGAATGTAGTGCAATAGCACTACAAGCACTAACGAAGCCAAATTCAGTTCCGGTAAGTAATTAACGCAAAGTCAATTTGGTTTGAGCCGACGGAGGTCTATTCGCTTGTGGAAAAGCCACCCCAGTAACGCCACCCCTGAAGCGCGAGCCTCCCACTTCACATGTCCGCTCATCGCAACAGCCACACAACGGCATGACAAGTTATCGGTACGGCTGCCTTCTGTCACAATGACACAGAGTTCGGTGCCCACGCGGCGACGTCGGGGAAGCTCAGCTGCTCTGTGAAGCCTTATGCAACAACGTTCAAAGAGCGTCGCGCGGACACCTGAGAACAAGTGTCAGCACCTGTGAAGGGAACCGTCACCTCTGCCTTCGTCACGAGGACCACTGCGGCTATCAGTCACACATCTTTCAGCTTAATGCTTTAAACTTCCAAGTCATGCACCCCCCCCCCAAAAAAAAACCTTAAAAAAATCTCAATATAACATTAATAATTCATGTATAGATCAAGGTCTACGGAGGACTTTCGAAGTTGAACAAGAAAAGGGCCAATTATCTTATGTTAGTATATTACGATAAGCCTAGAAAGATAAGCTTTTAAGAAAAGAGAGCACACCCATCTATCCATCTTGTGCAAATTGTGTTATCCGTAATTTCATTTAAAAATATACATATTCAAAAAGAAACAAATAGTATGACTTCAACTACTTGATAATTAAACTATGACATTTAAGACGCCTACAGGAGTACAGTAATCCCCCAGAATCCATGGGGATAAGAGATGTTCCGCAGACCCCATACATCTAAGTTCTTCAAATCTGGACCTCAATTCCAAATCCAGGCCTTGTTTTCTGTTCTCCCAGGTAGTTAGTTTAATTACTGATTCTGATTGGCCAGAGGCCAATTTTCCCTTTTTCTCTCTACAGAAAACTGAAATGTAGTATTAACTGGTAACATTACTGGTCATTATTGGTCTAACCCAGGACACCATGGACAGCTATGGGTGTGGATAAAATATTTAAACCATATGCATCTTGAAATATTGAGGTGAAAAAAAAGGTCATATTAAAACATTTTGCCAAGGGAAGCGAGAGTACTACAAGAAAATGAAAGACGCGACGAAAAAATGACAAGTCTTTAAGACACGGTCGGTTAGTAGAGAAGGACAGAAGAGGATCGATGCAGTCAGACGTCAGATTTGGGCTGCAGATTCAGGCCGGGAGCTGGTACCTGCTTTGTGACGTCTGTCCTCCAAGGGTCCACCTGCAGGCCGTCGCACCATCCTCCACGGCCGTACAGCCAGGTGCCGTACTCATTGGGCACGGCGCCCTCGCCGGCCCTCACGGCACAGCCCAGCGCCGTGCCTAGGACACGGCATGAGAGAGCGCCACCTTCAGGCAGGCTGGGGCAATAGGCATTCAGCTTCGATACGGCATTCAGTAAGATAAATGAGAAAATGATGGAAGGTCATCATTTTAACGGCATAGGGTTTCTTATTGTACTTTCCCTCAATCGGTCAATTTGTTATTTAATAAGCAGTCATGGGAAATACATTTATGGATAGTTTTGATGCATTTATTTTTACAAGGGTGTCTGATTTTAAGAGCCTGATTTAGCGGGTTCCCTGACTGCTCATTACAGGTCATTACTGACAAAGGGGATGTCTTTTCAAACAGCCTTGAGAATCGGCTCGGTGGGGAGGAATAAGTGTGGAAAATTGCGAAAACCAAATCCATAGAAATGCAGACAGCAATGGATCAGCTGACATGCCGTCTCAGTGGAACAAACGAAAACCAATCTGACAGTAATTTTCATCTAAATCATGAAATGAGCAGCCTGCCAACTGAAGAACAAACCGTGCACCGTGCAGCCCCCCCCCACACACACACACACAGATGGCAATAATGCAGTAAGTGTTTTGGCAAAAAAAATAGTGACTAATATTTACTAAACCATGTTCCAACTTTCTGTGTCACATGACAAGCTGTCAGAAGCTTAATTTTAAATATTGTCAAAATGGCAACATAACCGGGTCAATCTGAGAAACCCATTACAGCACGTGTCACTCGCCTGATATCCGAAGCCAGTCTGGATAAAACTGATATCAAAAATGGAATCTTATTAAACTGCAAGTATCCACCAGTCATAGCACGGTGAAAAAGAGCTTTCAACTAGTTAGTCAAGAACACCTGGAGCGTAGGATGAGTAGGTGGCTGATCTGTTTGTGGGCTGTCTGATGGATAAGCGACCTGCCTTGTGTTACTAAAGGTGCCCAGTCTGGGGGAACAAGCCACTGATCTACACTAGTGGCCAAAATTGAGGACACACCTAGCATTTTTGGCATTACGATTTAAAAATTATTAAACACACGTATTAGCAGTAATGTTTATAAACGAAGACTGGCTACACTTACACTGGATGATTAAATAAGTAATTGGGATAAATTTCTGCAATCTCTAAAAACTGGAAGTGTTTACACAATTTTGGCCACTAGTGTCACAGCAGCCACAGAGCTGGTCCATAGAGGACGAAGGCCTGGAGGTGTCTGGGTCCCCATAAACCACAGAGATCAGTAGCTGGTATTTAGATGACAACCATTTTCTGCTACCAATCTTTGGCACCTGCTTGATAGCATATCATCGAGATTATGCAGTAAATGGCCGTAACAGATTGGTCCATTCAATAAGGCAGTTAAATCTCAATAGCCATCTCAGTGCGTGATATTTTCTTGATCACATGACCATGCAGTGTTCCGCAGCTGCGGCACATAGCTCAGCAATGCACTTTCATTTCAGTCATCCCAAGGAACAAAAAGCTAAATGAAGTGGGTCCATCGTCCCACGTGTCGCCGGTACCTGCAGAGTCAAATACGAGTGAGTTCTTGTGGACGGCATTGATCAGGAAATGATGCGATGTCACGCAGAACTCCCCACAGCCATTCTCGTCGCTCCCGTGCCCGGTGATCACGGCGTAGACCTCCACCTAGAATTCAGAATTAGTGTGGGGGTTGATGCTCAAACATGGCCCTTAAACTTCAGTGCTCCACCCTGATTCAGTAGGAGAACAGCCTGACACACGGATAATTGACAGCCTACTGCGTAAACGGACTTTAAAAGCTTCTCATAGATTCAAGGCCTTGGTATTTTACATCATAAAGCTCATCTATCCAGCACGTCCTTACGAAACATGATCTGTGCCTGTTGTGTGAATATAGACGCCGTTCTGAATGAAAGCAATCAGAAGAGGTTACGGCTGGTCCATCTTAAACGTCTGAAAAGGCACCGAAGGGTAACAGCGTAACGGTTCTGAAACCAAGACCGAAATCAAGATGTAAACGTTCACACTCTTGTGCCTTCTGGAACTGCAATAATTCCCCAAACCCCCTCCCACTGCTGGTGATGCAGCCTGGTCAGCTCTAATTACTTTACTGTTATTGCAAAACTCTTGTCATTTCACAATTAACACCGTAAAGTAAATCGCAAAATTATTACACAGGTCTAAAAAAATACATTTTATCAGTTGCCAAGGTTTCTTGAATGGATTTAGGGTATTTTGAGGGTGCTGAACTGAAAAATCCCATTACTTTTGCTGAATTGGTTCTAGTTTTTGAGATAATGGACATTCATGAAAATAATGCATTCCCCCAATGCGACTTGTGTGTGATAACAAATGCAACAGCTTTTGGTCTGTCTTTTGACTCGTTAACATTGTCTTAAATATTGAAATATCCCATATAATTATTTTATATTTCAATTTTTGCTTCAAGTACATTTGTAGATCATTCCCTGGACTGAGCATGGAAAACTAAAAGCTGGAATATTTGATGGTCCTCAGATTTGAAAAAGTCAAGAACGATTCCAGTTTTACCAAATGCATGAATAAGACTGAGGCTTCAGCCTGGAAGAGTTTTGTCTCTGTTGTGAAGAACTACTTGGGTAATCACAGAGCAGACAATTATGTAGAATTGGTGCAAGATATGCTTGCTGACTGCAGAAATTTGGGAGTTAATATGAGCATAAAGGACTGCAGGATGGAGAACCCCTATGCTCAGCGGAAGGAGGGGAACATGGGCGCCAGCACCAAGGCCCAGGACAAAGGGAGATGTCGTCAGAAAGGGAAATCCAGGGAGATGGATGCAAGGGAGCAGGAGGCGGGGGAGGTGTGGCTGGCAGTCTTGGATATCTCCATAGCCATTTAAACAGATTTCCAGATAACCTTCAGTGAGGAACAAGGCGAGAGGTTCCTCCAGGATATGAAGGTGATGGAGGAGAGATATCAAGGCAGATGGGACAGACACACGATGGCAGACTGCTGTCGCAGTCTCCAACCTGATGCACATGAAAGGAAATCGCATAAACAGCATTTTTTGAAGCATTGACATTAATAACAATTTATAACTAATATTGTATTTTAATCAAATCACACATCACGTTTTTCTGCCACTGTTAGACTTTTAATTTCTTTTTAGTATGATGTCAGACTGTTTACTTACTAGTTGTAACTAAAATAATTTTCTTGGAATTCTGAATGCTTTTCAAACATGTTGCATTATTTATTAATTAACTAAATATCTCAGAAACTAGAGCCAATCTGGCAAAAACCAAAATCATATTCTTAATCAGCACCATAAACTTAATATAAAACCGTTCAGACATTATTGGCACCAAAAGCACTGTATATCAGTTAGGGCAAGCTCTATATTTTCTAAAAATTACACATTACACCGATTTATTGGCCCACAGCGTGTCATGTGACTGTATTAGTCCAATCATGATTGAGTGATCATACCTACAGTAATAGCTAGCTAAAGATGGATAATAACCTTCTTTATTGTTCCAGAATGTTTGCGATTAGTAAAACCCAGAAATGCTTCCCATTATTTCTTATTTACTTATCTCATTACACTGAGCCTACTGAATGGCTTTCAAACGGATTGTAATACATATACACTACCTCCAAGTTACATCTCTTACTTTTTTAGTAGATAGCGGTACGGTGAAATTGATTGGCTGAAATCTTTTGTTGTATTCCTTGTCAAATACTCCTCCAGTATACAGTGGCATTAGGCTGAACGGGTAAAGCTGGTCAGACTGGTTCCCTGTTAGAGAATGAAACAGTATTATGTGCAATTTAGTACAGCAAACTCACAAACCGATAAATACATAAAAATATGAAAAGAGAACGATAACCATCCTATTTGTGCTCATATGTTCAGGTGTGACAAAAGTTATATTAATCTAGTGAACTAGGGCAAATAAAATCAGAAAATATGCATATTTTCAAAGTGGAAGAAACAGCTAAATCCCCATATCAGAGGTGCTTTGAGGAAGTTTGTCGTTTAGACAATGGAATCAGAATAACAATCAATAAAGCAAATGGACAGATGATTGAGCCTGATAAAGCGATGCGCGTTAGCCTGTGTGGTTTGCATAAGCCCTCATAATTCCCCACGGGAGTCGCGTGCAGAACGCTACGCGTTTATTTACCGTCACTCAAACCTAGCAAGTCAGAGAATGTCGTCAGGAAACGCATTAAGATAAACTAAGTTGGGGGAAAACAATCAATAAATAAATGACAATACAAATATTTGAATAGAATTAGGGAGACAATTAAAGGCAGTTTACAGAGAAACCTCACCAAGGTCAATTCTTATTAGAAAATTCTTCAACTTGGCTTTGAACTCAAAGGAGAAATACATTTACATTTAGGAGATGTAGGACAATATTATTCCAGCTGTAAAAAATTTTAACCGTGCTGTTTGAATGGATTTCATTACGAAGTATTATGCAAAGAGTCCTTATGATAATATTATGCAAAGAGTCCTTATAATGACATGCCGCTGTTTTTATTAGACGTAGATGTTTTTCAAATCTTTAAAATCATAACTTAAATGTAGATGGCGTCTAATGATATTGCGAGAGTGCAAAACGTTCAGTAAGCGGACATCTTTACGATCCCGGCTCACCTGATATGGTTGCAGAAGGGTTTGACTGCACGGCCTTGAGGAAAGACCATAATAATTCAGACGTTGCAGGTGGCCAGGCTCTGTATGAATTAATTTCTGGGACAGTAAATCACGAACAGTCCCAGAGAAGCCCGACAAAACGGTCTGACGCGGCTGACATGAACGGCACCAGAAAGCAGCTATCCCACTACTGACCTGAACCAAGCCCCTCCTGTATCATGGGGACTTGTACACAATTACCACTCCAGCTGTCATCTGATAAACCTTAACAAGGCTTCACTTAAACACACTCCAGTCAGGTGGAATTCTGATCCTGCAAGCATTTACGGGCCTATTAAAAGATGACTTAAGATACTGGAGCCGCTAACAATCCCGTGTGAAGTGCTAGAATCTCAGAGTAATGTGGACAGATTGTTCCTAAGCCGCTTGGGTTCGCGGCTGTGACAGTTTATCGACGAATTACATATTATTTTGACACACGGGATTCTCTAAAGCTCTGCACAAACAGCAGTTACATATTTGTGGATAATTTTGAGCCACATTCAGTAAACATTAAAATTAACAATGATTATGATGGAGTGGAAATAATGGATAAAAAAAAAGTAATTCACTAAAATGTCTGACTGGGCGCCATTTCTTATTCCATAAAACTCTGAAACGTGCTTAAAGACAGAAACGATATTAAAGGATAAAATAGTAAATGATATGGGGGGGGTGGGCAACAAATGAGATGCAGCTGTGAGGGTGTCCATGTCGCATTAAACCAAGTCTCCTACCAGCCAAGAATTGTCAATGACAATCAGCTGAACCAATCGATAGTAATCAAGCTAAACCCCAGTGGGCGATACCAGAAACTCAGCATGTCTCCAGATCAAAGTTCACCCACCCATGGCCCATGGGATCACCTTCAACACAGAAGCGGCAAGATAGCCGTACAAAGTGACTGGAAGTCGGAACGGAACACTGAAATCAATGGAACTAAATG
This sequence comes from Stomatorhinus walkeri, assembly GCA_026784285.1. Lineage (NCBI taxonomy): Eukaryota > Metazoa > Chordata > Actinopteri > Osteoglossiformes > Mormyridae > Stomatorhinus > Stomatorhinus walkeri. The sequence goes on from JAODUD010000134.1 coordinate 17,461,296, forward strand.
CAGTGTTGCCAAAAACAATGTAAACAGATCTCTATGACAACAGAATAACAATACCTAACTTCAAGGTGATGCAGAGTATGTCCCAAGGTCAAAAAGGGTATTTGTAATCTGGAATTCTGCATGAAATACATAAACACACGAAGACCTTGATGCAGACTTAGCATAACGTAGTATAACCTTTACACATAAGCCTCTATAATACACATCTGCTCCATAACACATGGGGAAAAAAGAAAGGATATAGGGAAACTCTTTGTCCTGTACCATATACTCATATAATCCACTGGCCGACGCTGTACCAGCTGCAGCAATGTTCACGCACATTAAAAGGACATTAGCGGTGATCTATGTATACATCGCGGCGAGATCGAAATAAGGTTACAGCAGGTTCAGGGCCAAGGAACCAAGGTATGATTGTCACAGTATCGGGGGAAATGTGATTGTTTGCCACATCGGTGAGCCGATAAGGTGATGAGGGCCCCTAAACCCCAGAGAACTGGGTAACTGACCATAATAAAGCAGACTCCTTCCACAACAAAGCAGACTCCTTCCACAATTCCAACCTTGAATCATGGGCACCATTCTCAAAAGAGCCACGAGTCAGGTAATCAGATGGGGCAGCTTTCATGCTACAAGGTCTGCCTAAATATCACCAAAAATAAAGTGCTGTTAGGTGACTGCGTTCAAATGGTTACATGTGAGGCAAAATAATTTACACGTTAGTAGGGCTGCTCAATTTATAGCAAAAATCATAATCTCAATAATCCTAGTCCATATCGAGATCATGATTAACACTATTACTCATTGACTTTGTAAATCTAACAACGCATTTCTCTAAATAATTCAATCAAGAAACGAAAAGGGTCGGGAAAGGGGTCCCGCTGGATTTATAACACGACAAAACAGGAGCATCATTATGAAACCAGATTAGACGCATTTTGTGTTTTATGTCAGTTATTTTGTTTTGTTAATCTGCCCTGAAAATCACAATTTAAATTAAAATTTGATCAATTGCCCAGCCATACATGTTAATCTACAAACTCAAAGCAAATCACACTTAAAGGTCCTGGGGGAGCGAATGTACAGATCAGAAACAGGCCAATATACATTTTTGTCCAACAGCTGCCCTCCCTTTTCTCCAGTACTCCTACCATGTGATCAAAAAATTCCAGAAAAATCCTGTTTTCAAACTAGCCTTACCCAGCACCATTAACCACCAATCATGGCTGAACGTGTCGGCAGTACAGTCACGCATGTCCCCTTCAAGTGCTTATTTAATTACAGTAAACAAAGAACTAGAACAATCATCTCACGAACAGGAATATGAATTGAAAAGCAGTACAGAGAGGAACTGTCACAACAGGAGCGAATTATCAGGACCGGTGTGGGTGGGCTGCTTTGACATGGCGGACGTCGGTCATTTATGGATGGATGACTTCCATACTGCCACACTGGCATCACCTAGACCTCCGGCACAATCTCTGTGGGCTCCACAGAGCCGCTCTCACTCACCGGTGTGGTTGGTGCGACTGAATCGCAGGCGGAGATCTGCCACCCAGGGCTCCGCCCACGGCGCCGTCTTCATGGTGAACGTGCACCTTCCACTGTTCAGCAGTGGAATTAACGGGGACACATCCGTCACCCAGTGGCCAGTGCCTCTATTAGAATGACAGGATCACAGCACAACAGCGACATTATGAAACATCATTGTCAGTTTTACAGCTTATTTATTTAATCACGTTTTTTTATTCAAGTACCGCAGTAAAAGTCAACACCAAAGTGACAAATGTCATTTTTCTTTGCTGAATTATGCAGAAAATAAGCCATTCCCCCTAAATAAAACACAGGCTGAATAAAATGCAGTAAAATGCAGCCAATCTGGACACTGTGGCTTATTTGCTAAAGTTTTAAAATACTTCTTGCTAAATCATCGAAAAACCCAAAGCTATGTGTTGCTATTCTGTCGTCTTCTCTCTCACTACAGAACTGGACTGGCAACAGCATCACAAAAATTATGTAAAAATTATGTTTCTGAGCAGATATTGCTGGACTGTTACTTTCAGTGTTCATTTAGTTACCCTGAAATCATAAAAAGGGAAACAATGCGGCCTTCCATAATGCAGATTATTATTTTTTGGTTTGCTGTTGCAATGCGTTGCCTCATGGAATACTTTTGCTAAATCCCTTGTTTTCTGTGTTCACAGAACACCTTGACTCTTCCTTGTGCGGAGAGTAGCTTTACATCCAGCTCTGAAACAATAATGTCTTATAACACAATTCATGTCTTATAATTCCGTTCCATTTTGTCTTCTGTTTCTCCAGAGTTATCTTAAGCCACACGGATTTCCCTTCTTACAGCTCGCTTCACCCTGACAACGAAACAGACGCAAGCCACGTTCAGTCGTTTGTGCGTCTAGCTCCACGTCGTCTCTGGCGTACCTGTGGAACGCGGTGATCCAGCGGCCGAGCTCCCGGTTGCAGAGTGCGCTGAAGTGGTCGCAGCACACGTACAGCTGCACCGTGTGGTCCCAAGGTGGACAGGTCACATCACGCTTCCCCGGACAGGACAGTGAGGCGTCAAGCTCCAAAACGTTGAAATCTGTCATAGCTGCACCCCCCCCCAGCGTTAACAAACATACAAATAAATTATAAAACAGGACGCGGCATAACGTAAATTATTAATTCAAGGATATAATGGCTCTACAATTACAATTCCCCTTATATGTGTTATGGCATAAAACACACTGAGTCAAGACCAAGAGTATGAAGTTGGTAAGTTACTGTGTTCTGAACTGGTAGACAAAAACGGGGAAAGTGTTTTAAATTTGACAACACCAACATTGACTCGGTGCGGAAATATAGCAATTTGTGAAGTAACTCCTTAATGGGACACACCCACCTAATGGGGCCAAGTAATTAAGAAATGAAGTAATAAGCTGTGTAGCACATGAGCAGTGCAGCACCTGACGGCAGATCAACGGTGGCAACGGCCCCACTGTCCCCCTGCATCACGACATCCTCAAACACCGTGACGTCACGCACTGGGACTCCAAGCCGCTCTCGTAGACGCTCAGAGAAATCGAACCTGCGGGAAAACGGAGGCGAAATCAGAACAGCCTTACAAACATCTCCCACAGCTCACATGGTGCCGACCCACATCACTCCGCCAACATTCAATCCATCGTCAACTTAACGTACGAATTAACGTTGTAAGGTATGTCACTTTAAAGGCAGATCCGAGGATACAGATTTAAGATTTTACATTTTGTTTAGCACAGAGACAGTAATCTCTACATACCACTGGGCTTGCCAGTTGAAAAACCCGAATGACGGGTAGAGAAAGAGGCCCATCTCCGCCAGTGCGCCCTGCTGGTCAATTCCCACGAAGAAGTTAGGAAAAGCTGTGCTCTGGAAGGACACCCCCACTGGCTTCCCTGTCCTGCAGAAGACTCACAGTCAGATTGACCATCAAAGGATGTACAGGCAGAGACCATACTGCTCATTTTAGTACATACTGACTGGACGGCACTGAAGTTCGCACAGCACACGAAAAGCTAAGCGATAGAAAGCTGTCCATTCAATCAATGATGATTTGTTGCAGCAACTGCAGCCATTACACTTGGGTGAGAACATAAAGTACTTTCATGGTGTCCAGAGTAAAACTCAGTCGGTTAGCCAGACAAACAGATGAATCACACCATGTACGAAAAGACGTGATGTACCTAGATTTGTTGGACATCAGTTCCAACTGGCAGCTCCAAAGACGTCAACTTTAAATCGTCTCGGATTTTTGGATGGGCAGCGCAAATGCGATGTGATGAGAAATATATTAAATGGCAGTTAATATCTTTTAAAGTCTGGCTTTGGCAGACTCTACCTCACTTTCTGACTTCACCATTAAAATTTCAACTGTAACGCATAAAAATATGCAGTCTGAATATGTGTAGGGTAAGAGACGTTATAAGCTAGTTAACATTTTACAGCAGGATTTTAATCATGTCACACCAACCATATTTTGCTTTTAAGAGAAGCAAAATTATAAATATAGACTGATGCTAATTAGGGAATTTTCCAAGAGGAAAAGGTTCACCATTTGAAAAAACATAGCTGAAGACATACTTTTGTAAATATACAGATATCGCCAAGCGCTCACCAAATGAAATGGTATCATATTGTTTTTCACACTGTACCAATAATATGACCTACAATACAAACAGATCTGGCTGACACTGACGGCTACATGCAGTAAAACCATGGCGACCAACAGCCCTTTGAGGCTACACAAATAAAAGTAACGGTAATTATAAAAATCATTGTGACTCTGGTTTGAAGTTGTCTAATCAGGAGCATAAAAAGAAATTTTAAAAATGCAGATTTGAGAGCGCAGTGTTCGCTATGGTGGAAGAACACTGAGGCACCCTTTCACAGGCTGTTGCCAGACCAAGCGATTATACTGGCTTTTGTTCTGGCCTGATTAATAAAGCTTTTACTCTGCTTCTATTAAAAGACAATAAAAATCAGCAAGTGCTTTAAATAATGAGACACTTCCGTGGCAAAGGGGACGCAAGACACATTCCCCCAAGCTGGAGTTTTTGTCTTTGAAAAAAATTGTTTGCTGAGTTTTCACCGAAATAAAACTGATCGATATTTATTCCTAAGTCATTAAGTCCTTTTCTTAAGGAATACTTAAGAAAAGAATATTCAACGTTTCTCCACTGCAAACCAAAAAGAATTCATTTAACATCAAATTAATTAGTCACAGCATACACAGGCAGGCTCCCAGGGAAACAGAATTTGGGGGTTTGACTTTTTGTTCTTGTTAAAGTGATTAATTGTCATTGTTGACACACCACAGTGCACAATGAATTGCATCCTCTGTATTTAACCCATATCGTGACATTATGACATAGCAAACGGCAGCTAATTCAGCGCCCGGGGAGCAGTACTTGAGACCAGTACCTTACTTGGGTTTCCACAGTGGTACTTTGCTGGTTGGGGAATCAAACCAGCAACCTTTCCATCACAAGTGTGCTTCTCAAACCATTGGGCCATCACTGTCCATTCTTGCAATATGGCCATTCCATGCATCACCCAATGTGAATCTTCCTACGCACCAGTGTTTGCAAATCACATGACACCGATAACAGCATCAGCACTGATGCTCAGACTCCCTGAGGACCCTACTGGGGAGCGAATGACTTACTGAAGAGCAAGGTCCACAGCCGGCTGCACATGCACCATCGACGCTGGTATGGTGAGCAGCGTGAAACACTCGCTCCCCTCACAGTTCATGTCCTGAATCGGGTGTCCCGTGCTAGCGTACACCAGAACGCCACTGGCTCCTGATGAAGCCATGTTCCTCACCTGGAGATGCAGGACGGGGCGAGCGAACAATGTATAACTGTTTAAAATGTCTCATTCACAAAGAAAGATACATCAATGTCTGCAGCTGAACCCATTAAAGGGTCTTCCTTGCATAGCAGTCTGATGTTCTATGTGTTTAACGTCCTCCTTGGGGTCTCGACACTGCAGTCTCACCACCAGGCCCGTGGGTTAGAATCCCACCCTATGTCTGTGCCCAACTACTGACTGCTTTGTTTTGGTGCGTCAAAACAAATATCCTGCAAAATAACTTTCAACATTCAACATGACATCCACATTGAAGGATATGAAACAATGTTTACAGAAAATACTAGGGGAAGTTGCTCATGATGTTAAATAGAATAAGATGAAAACAGACTAACCTCCCCCACCATACCCTGTACTGGAGCTCTGCCATCTCATCAGAGCTTCACTTGAACAGAGTAAATGGATTTTCCCTAACCACCACTAAACAATCACATACATTTTATACATATAACTGTTAATCATGCCCACAGCTCTCATTTCCACTGAACCTAAAACCAACTGTTCCTGTGCCATTTCCTGAATGCCGCTTTCTTTTCTGTTACGCACATTTCAGTTCACCTTACTTCATTTAAACTTAAATTTAATAAACAAACGTTATCTTTCAAACATGCACCAGCTCTCCGACCTTACCCTGCCAGGGCTAGCAGTTTTAATGCCACCGCTGGCTCAGTGGGGTTTGCACGTTCTCCACATCGCCCATAGCGATTACTGGCCCTGGAATAGGCCCAGGCTCAACAGAAGGCTGGTGCGGTTAAGCAATTATGGAAAATGGACGGACTTCCAAATTCAGACAACTTGTCATTCAGCTACTGCTGTAGCTTTGGTTGTCATAATTTATTCCCAATTCAGTGGATTTAATGATACTAGGTGATGAATATACAGATCCAAAAAATGTCGCTGAAAAAACTAAATGAAAACATTTCAAGCCAATTAATCATTTGTGAATCGCATGTTTCCACCTTACCTTTGTAAAAAACGAGCAGTTTCCCTCAGACAGCCATGCGACGGCACCTGTGACGGCACCTGCGACGGCACGTGAGGGTTTGCACCCGTCTCCTGCACCAATCAGGTTAAAGGACTTCTGACCCCAGCGTCCCATCAGCCAATCATATCTTGCATCCAACCTTTTGGCAACCAAAGGCATGTCCCATTCTGCATAACAGCAAAACATCACACATATAAGCAGAATATGAGTAATATCAGAACTAAAAAACACCCACGTGAGCTTTAAATGCTACTTTTCATCCCAAACATTTCTTTTTGCAGCCGTGGTTAATGGAGTATTATAACCAAAGCAGAGTTAAATAAAACATTGTACCACTAATTTTGAGGTTTTGCACTAAAATATTAGACATTCATCCAGCTGCAATAAGAAAAAATAATTGAGAAATATTGATTTATATTTCCTTTATGACTGCTACGATTCTGTGGCTCTGAAAATGAGGCAATTTTAAAAAAACTTTAAAAACAAATCATAACCAGCGTGTGATCAATTATTTCAGATCAGTCACTGACATCAGAAACAGGACAGTCAGCAGAGATTTTGGGCCCCTTGAATACATATAATGTTCAAACTCAAGCAAACCTAATTACAGCATCTGCCCAGGATATGATAGGGTTGCGTTCCGATGAACCAATCGTGAAGTGAAAATATCGTAAGGGAAAATGCATTTCAATACAGCACACCTAACTTAAATATCATAGCCTGACCTAGAACACCTTAAACATGCTAAGTACAGTTACATTAGCCTACAATTGGGCATAATCATTAACAGAAAGACTATTTTATAATAAAGTGTTGAATATCTCATGTAATATATTGAATAATGTACTAAAAGTGAAAAACATTTACTCTTTGTTAAATTTTTATATTATAAAACAGACCTTACTGTTTAATATTATAAAACAGACCATTGTTACTTGGGGTGTGTCTTGGAAGGAACCTAATTTTCTCCCCCTTTACTGTGCTCCAGATTATAAGGTGCACTGCATTTTAGAATTGCACTTCTATATGTTTTTCGGCCATACATACATAGGTATAGTGACATGAATTTAGCTACAATGTGTGACATTCGTAAAGTGCTCATTGACACAGAATGGCTGTTTATAAAACTGTTTATGCTTCGGAAGGATTTATGAATATTAATGCATGACAATCGTGACATAAATACTGCAGGTAAACAACATCACAGGAAAGAGACTGGAATTGACACTCAGCAATGGGTTTTGTTTAAGCAAAAAAAAAAAAACACGTGTAAATCAGCACTGAGATTACTCATCAAAACACTAGCAGTTACAGTTAGCTGCTTTTCACACATTTCACACAAAAGTTTTTCACAGCTTAATCCTAAAGCTGTTACGGCCATAAACAATGTTTGTTAGATTCAAAATATTTCAGTACTTACAGCATGGAGTGGATCTTAACCTAAATTTAAAAAGTTTAGACCTTTAAAAAAAGACTTTATTACAAAAGTGACAACATTGAATTGTACCTGGAGAGGTGAAAACGACTTGGGGAAGTCCAGAGTAACTCCAAGAGTACAGCACACTTGGAATCCAGTTTCCCATCTCATGGACAGGCAGAGGAGAGAAATGTACCCTGGCCAATATGTCTTCGCGCCTATGATTTGCAATGAACAAAAGCAGTCTTAAGTATGTCTTTTCATGTGTTGCTGATCACTACAGAGTACGAATATATTCATTTTTATAATGCTGGCCCTCACAGATGTACGTGAAATTCGTTTTCGTGACCATTTACTAGTTACCTCTGTGCAGTTGCCACCCGTTGAATCTGCTCCCTCATCCACAGTGCATCTGCTGCTGCTGTGTCATCATAAGACACAAAGAGCGCTTGAGAATTATTAGGGAAACCTTCAACCAGGTCCGTCAGAGAGGACTCCGACGTCCATAAACACTCCAGGAAAGCCGATTTATTAGTATACGCATGAATGATTAACGAAAACTTCAATCCCGCTGCAGGTGGATACACAAACTCCCCAGCAAGGGTCGTGATCTGAAAAGCCGGCGCCGCATCGCCTGGGTCAAACCCCAGTTTTCCGCCCTTGCCATGATGTCCACCGGAACGCAAATTTGTGCTCTGATCTGCAGTTTTGAACGTGTTAATAAATGCCCTCGCTTGACCATCCGCATGGTGCATTAGATGAAGCTTCACTCGGGCTGCCGCCGAACTGGCCTGACGCGGCGCGAGTCTGGCGATGATTAAAAGCATCAAGAGCGCAGGATGAAGCCGAGCCATGTCTAATGGAGCATTAGCGGATTCGATCTCGGATGCTATTATCAATTAGATATATAGAATCTACCTACAAAATAATCCGGGAAAAAAGTTCCTCCTTATGGGTGGCGACCTAGCTTAATGTCGGAACCCAAACAAGATGCTGTACATGCAAACTCTATTTAACATAATAATTAAAGCTTCCTCTTTCGGTTTTACTTCTCATCACTTTCTTAACTGCACAAAATATCTTTCGCCACGTTTTTCTACGGCGGCTCAGCGCTGCCAAAACGTAGCAGGCGATAGTACAACGTCGCAGGTAAATGCTTTGTACGTGAATAAAAGGAGGCGGCTGTGCTTCACTTAACGAGAATTATCCTTTTCGTTCAATGTGGGCAATCTTAAGATATGCGGGTTTACTCTGATACTCCCTCATTAGATTACTAATTACTAATTAGAGGACTGATTGGCCAAAGAATCCTCACACATGGGTTTGATCAGCTGACCCCAAAAACCTGCCCCTTTGCCCGCTCCTATTTCACATATACAATACAATTTGTTATATACAGTGCCTTCAAAAAATAATCTGAAACCTTTCTCTGTTGTGAAAATTATGAAACTATTAGGTGGATTTTTATGAAGTTCATAGATAATCTATGAAGTTCATAGATGATTAGAACCATCGACCTAGGGGTGATGACGGTAAACGTCTTTTAAATATAAAATAGGTCATTATCAGCAAAAAATGACAGGAATTACAATCATATTTTTGGTGTTTTTCACAGTGAGGTCTGCTCGTCTGTTTAATTCTGCAGCTGTATATGATTCTTCTGTTCAGTATCCCTGCATTTTATTTTTCTTCTGGTCTTGATTAGCTCACCTCTGCTCTGCCTCCACCCGACCTGACAGGAACTGCACTGCTGCATGCCACTGTGTGTGAAGTTACGCTTCTGCCCGAAGCTGCACCCGATATTTCGAATGCAAGCTTAAATCTTGGTGTAAATGGACCACAACGGAAGCAGATGCAATTACATTGACTTAGCCAAAGCATTTAGCAGAATGATTCGCATCTACCGAGGCCTTCAAATTTTTTTATTCCTGGGCACTGTAAATGCACTCCTTCTTCCCCAACACTTGCTATTTGAGTTGCTTTTGTGAAGTATTTGGGGTATTGCTGACTGATGTAAACGATGGTATCCACTGACAGCTCTCAAAACCATGATTATCCCTGTGGTGGCAGGCCTGCCTGCCTGCAGCCTCCTGTCTACCAGTCTGCCTATTTTGAAGGGGCGGCCTGCTGTGGGAAGTGTCTGTGGCATACAATGAGTGTTTCATTTTCTGATAATTCAGCAGACGTTGCTTACAGGGATGTGCAGCGATAACACAGTCAAGTACATAATGTCCACATCTCTTTATTTCAGCTGTATTAACCTTAAGTTCCACTGGCACTTAAATCTTAATCTGGCACTTAAATAACTGCAGGGACACTGGTGGTTTTTTCGTCCTGCACATAGGAGACAACAGTATAGAAATCAGGCACATTCACGCCTACAGTCTGTGGCGTTTTCTGTCAGCTGCAGTACAGCAGCGGCTTCTGAAGCTGCTCTCCTGCCTGAATATGAGTTGGAATCTCAGCTTAATTTGTCACCCTGTCTAGACAAGCTATACTGGGAGTCAAAATGTGCAGTCCAAGAGACTTCAGCATTTTATTAAAATAATGATTGAAAATGTCACCTCACCTGATGTCGCAGGTGCAATCCAATAAAATTCTCAAACTTGTAAGACCGTAGCTAATGGAAACTGTGTGTGTTTTTTTTCTTTAATTTAACGTGGCCCAGTGTTGACAGAAAGATAAACTTTGAATGTATTGCAGCCGTCCAGTATCAGTCTTATTCTAGAAATATAACATTGCCTTGTATCCTAATTGTGATAGGCTCCAACTGCAACCCCCCTGCCCCCCCCCCCCCACGCACACACACAATTGCATACACATTACCCTGAAGAAAATGTGCAGTTGGCATTAGGGAAGCTTATGCTACAAAAAAACCTCATAACATTCATTACAAAATTGTAGGGATGGGATGGAAGCGGCGTCCACCCTGACTCCCTGTGTGTAGAGTTTGCTCGCTGTATGGATGGGATGGAAGCTGCGTCCACCCT
>JAODUD010000134.1:17487710-17503930 GCA_026784285.1 Stomatorhinus walkeri
CCAGTTAGCACGCTTGTCAGTCCGGTTATTTGCCTGCAAGGTTCATTCCTGGGAGTCCGTCAGGAGTTATTCTCGAAGGGATCAAATGTCATATCGAGCTGTGGGGAGTCAGAGGTTCCCGGCCGGCACAGTCACACAGAGAACATCAACCACATTATTCAAGATTCAGTATTCAGTATTCAAGCAATTTATCACCATATGTGCACCATTCACACAAGGAAACTTAGCTCACTCCTCCGGACGCTGTACACATTGTACAAACATAAAATATCCACATCCACCACTGATTCAAAATAAATATTAGTGTGAAGAAAATAAACAAAAGTTGTTACCAATGTAAAATATTTGCTCATATTTATACATAAAAACACGATGGACATGAATGTGTACCACAGGGCTGGTGGTCATCACGTCCATCTTGGTCACTATTTCATCAGTCCATGAAGTGACTATACAGATTCCGTGGACTGACTGGATTTTACACTTATATACGCTTTTCGAGACACCCAAAGCACTTTACAGAACGAACCCCCTACCTGGATGATGCAATGGCAGCCATTCTGCAATAGTACTCTTAGCACACAGTGGCATCTTTCCATTTGCCCCAGCAGTACCAGACTTGGCGCAGAAGTTCACACACTAAGCTCAAGTAACCAGCCGTATCCCGTCCCTCAAAGGAGCCAAGTGTAGTGTGCTATTTACCCACACGTTGGGTAATACTTGTCAAAGCAGTCTTCAGCTAAGTATATAGACTGCAGTGCACTGCATCAGTGATTACTAACGTTTACACTGAACACGGGAAGTCTGTCAACGTACCAGAGCTCCTAAGAAGTTTAAGTTTAAGCACGCAAAGTTGTATAACAAATATTTACATAGCCTAGGCTACAGTGAAGGACAGTACAGTGGTCACCTCTTCAGATATCAAGTGCGTTCCGTCCTTTTCAAGAAACATCCCAGCACTTTGTGGACCTTACGTCATCGAGGTGTGTAGTATTTTAGTGCACTTGCACTTAAGTGGGGCAAGTAGGACAAACTGAGTAGCCAGGGTGGTGACGGGGCAAGAGAGAGGTCACCGGTTAGGAATTGGGGATGATTAGGAGGCCAGATCTGAGAGGGCAACAGTGGGTCATTTTAGTCAGGGCATTGAGGTACCAGCCACACGCTTTCAAAAGATGCCCCAGGATCTTCAGTGAGCTCAGAGAATCAGGACTTGAGTTTTACATTTCATCCAAAGGACAGCACCATCACTGCACTGGGGGATTGGGATCCACACAGACCACAGGGTGGGCTGACCTGTAGACCACACCAACACCTTCTCCAGCAGCCACCCAGCTTTCTCAGTTGGTCAACCCATCCAAGTACTGGCCAGACCCAAACTGACTTCGCTTGAGGGACTCCGCCGCTGAGCAGGGTCACATCTCACACCACCACAGTCAAGAGGGTTCTCCATGCTAACAGGAAGTTTAGATTCCCCTTCGCCTAAGTCAGCAGAAGACAGGACGACAAAGCGATCGATTCCATATCCGCCACCACAGCACTGTCACCCCCCATCAAAGTGAGGTGGCGGGGCGGGGGGGTCTCCTGGTCTGCTTTTGCTGTGGATCTTTTATGAGCCAACTTCACTATGATAACTAAGGAGGAAGTCAGCTTCACTGCCGCTCTGAGTTGCTTTGGTATCTGCAGAGTAGCACACATTCAGTGCATCAGCCATGCCGTAATACTTCCCATTAATCAGTCTACTACACCTGTACTATAACAATACAATGTCCCACGCATAATAACACCTACTCATTATACATCTAATCCCCCATAAGTACTTAGTATAGGGTTATGGTGAGTCTGGAGCCTATCCCAGAGAGGGAACAGACTGTACTTAATGCCAGTTTAATTATACAAAAACTTACTATTATACAAAATTTACTATTATACAAAAAAAAGCTAAACATAATTGCAATGGAGCAGCATAAAGTGTTCCAGGTAAATTACCAGCATATATGTGTTTTTCAACAGTTATAATTCTTTTGGAGTAATGCTTTGAAAAGGTCCTTATAACGTTTGTCTGTCCAAGCCCTCTGATTGGCCACCACAGAGACAGGACAGCATCCAAAGGGGCTCTGATTGGCCACCACAGAGACAGGACAGCATCCAAAGGGGCTCTGATTGGCCACCACAGAGACAGGACAGCGTCCAAAGGGGCTCATGCCATTATGCCTGAGGCAGGCGAAGCTCTCTGAGTGAAATGCGATCGCATGACGCAAAACGCAGGGCGAAAGGACAAAGTTCACCGCTTAAAAGGGAATCACCTCAACTTGCACACAGGTTTGCAGGATAACAGGTTCCTCCCCTGGGACTGTTAGCAATGGCGTTACTGCGTAGGGAGGGGGACATGGTCTTGGGGAAGGGAAAGTGACAGCCACTGTCTGCCGGGAAGACCGTGCGAGATTCACCGCTGGGTAACTGGGTGAGTAGGGATTGAGAGGGGCAGGCGATCCAGTGTTTAGAATCACTTCTGGGGTCACTGTTGTCAAAACAATAAATTACCACACACTGATATGGAAGCGTGGCAATAAAAGAAATGCTGCTCGCTCCACACCTTTTGAATCCCCAAATACCAAACTAAATTCCATCCATCCATTCATCATCCCATATCCAGTATAGGCTACTAGCTAATCCCAACCTTGTTTAGCTGGGTTTATGACACCATGTAATCCCAGATAATCCGTAAACCAGATTTACCCATCAGAATAAATGATCCTCTAAATGATCCCTCTTTAAGGATTCCGAGCACTATGCCCAGCTGACTGATCCAAGAATGTGATCTTGAGATTTATTTAACCACTCAGCATAGTCTGGCCTGGTTTCCTATTTAATTTACAGCCAGCCCTGACTCTTTATGTCTTCTGAGCTTCTCGAAAGCAAGAAATCCTGATGTAGACCTCAATGTATACCCTGATGTAGACCTGCATGTAGACCTGCCAAGCTGGGGCAAGTCCGTGGCAGCTGCGGCCCTGCTCTAGACCCTGAAGAGGGACCCAATTCATTTATGCACCCCTCGCAGCCCCCACCCCAACACCCCCAGATGCAAATCTCCGTCTGACCCAAGAACGGCCTGACTGATGCTGCAGCGCTGGCACAGGAAGCTGAGTGGGCAGGATGGGGGCGATAGGACAGGCGATTCCTGGGTAAGACAGCATTTTACTGGAAGTTTCCGTCTGGGCGGGGAGAGACCTGAAAACATGCAGTATCATCGAGTCTTTACTTCGAACCTTGTGTGAGGAGATCAGATCTGGGAGAATCTGAGGCACGTGCCAAGTAGTAACTAAAGAGAAAATGCACTTTAAACAGTTCGGTTTTCCTGACAAATATGAATTTTGATATGAACCAGCGTGGGGAACATGCCTGTTATTATACAACGTGAAAGATCATATCAGAAAGATCTGAGATATTTTGGCACTGAAGGCAAACTATGAGTGAGCCGCAGTACGGAATTCATGCACGCCTTTACGTAACGGACTCGTCGAAGCAGGAACAAGCAGCTGAAACAAGGTGACCATCAACTGCAAGAGGAACCATCAACTGCAAGAGGAAATGGTGCATTTGGAAGAAAACAATCAAAGCCGCCATTACGGGCGTCAGTACATGGTCAGTGAGCACCCTGTATAAGCGTGCCGTTCCATCAGCCCGGAGCAGCTATCAGTAAATACAACGGAGTACAAAATGCGTTTGCGAGGCAAAGAGCAGAGTCATCGGCCCAGCACATCAACCAGGGTTCCCAAATTCTGGTGTCGGGGGACCAGTCTGCAGCACGATTAGCAGTTTCCCCACAACTAAACACGAACTAACCCGCTAAATGGCAGGTGTGACCGAACAGGGAAGTCTGCAAACTGTGCGGCAAACTGGCCTTGAATTAGGGGACCCTGATACCAACAGATGAGCAGTGATCCTCACTCCCAGAAAGCGCTCACGGAACAGCCAATGAGCTGCAGCCTTCGCTTAAAGGAAGAGCTCAGAATAGCCAATGAGCAATGGCCCTCGCTTAAAGGAAGAGCTCGGGGAATAGGCAATAGGCTGCAGCCTTCGCTTAAAGGATGAGACTGCTGTTGATCTCTGCAAGGAATCACCATAGCATCTGTGTACATTGCAGAGGAATCACTGCACATGCAAGTAGCGTTTGTCTTGTCCAAAAAGGTATGTGAGAGGACAAGGTCGGATGGGGAAGGTGTGGAGAACTTTTACCTTCTCTAAGGCCTCTCTGTCAGCCAGGTCCTGAACAGCTAGGAGCTGGATACTGGGGAGAGATGAAGACAGATAACTGGTGAACTATTCTGTGTTACAGCCCATTCAGCTATAAAATGATCAAATGTTGCAGTCCACAGTGTGCTTTACAGCTGCAGCTGGGTATAATATTTATTCATTTAGCCTTTGTGAAGGGGAAATGACCTACAATTCCACAAAAACTAATTAACTCGCCCACTGAAAGGATCACAGTCAAGTCTGTAGTTCATATAGAATCACTTATTTAAACATAATTTCTCAAAGGCATTCAGCTGCGGCAGCATGGTATTCCTAGCACATAAATAAAAGATCCACACTCAGGCCTCCAGATAAAAGCGAAAATCAATTAATAATAAAAAATTAAAAAGAAACCGATCAACTAATACACAAAAACCATACATATGGATAATAAAATTTCTGGAGAATAACGTTGCAGAGACGACAGGAAGATGAACTGTAGTTGGACCAAAGTCACTGTGCCCTACAGCACATATTACATAATAGCCATCTGCAATTGAACTTTTTGTGTCATTGCTTAGCTAACCGAAATCCGACGTCAATCTGCTGCATTTTAATAAGATTTAGGTCGGTCGAGCCGGCAGACAGTGCCTGGTATTTAAGTCGACCTCAATCACGACATCTGTGATCCAGTTCCAGATCTCAAAGGGTACTGTACATGAATCAGACCAGCTGACGTGCAGGGGACATCACCGGCGCTCAGGATCCCCACGGCCGGCTCGCAGCCGCTGACATTCGAGAAGCAGTCCGCTATTCAGTATTTATAGCGCTGACGTGGAGAAGCCTGCTCCCGTCCAGGTGGGATAAGCAGATCCCGCACGTCGCACCGCATTAAGGTTAGTTGGGTAAAGTTGGAAAGACATTGACAGATTCGAACTTCGCGGCTCAATAAATCTTAAACAAAGCGTCCTTAAAACACAGTATACGGGTCTATTCAACAGTGGTAGACAATGAGCTACAATCGGATTTTCGTCCAAACAATATGTATTTAAAGAAATACGGATAGCATTGCTCCCTATGAGCAGTCCGCTGTCAGAGGAGAGTTTAGGGACCGTCTGCAAAGTGCAAAACGAAAACGGAAAATGTCAAAAACTTCACTTCCAGTTGAAGAGCCACGAAAATCACCAAAGGCTTTTGGAATGTTATCATGGTCATACTACACCCCTTAGTTTTGGGAAATGTACCTTAGTCTATTTTTAAAGATTTTAAATTAGGAATAACATTCAATAACTTTGCTCCTATCAACTGTACTACCACCAAAATCACTACACACTTCTACAGTCTCATTATGGTCATACTGCACCATTTAGTTTGGGGGGAAAGTGCTGTAGTATGACCATAATGAGACTGTAGAGGTGTGTGGTGATTTTGGTGGAACTACAGTTTATAGTAAGAACGTTATTGAATTTTATTGCCAATAAACATTCTTTAAAATAAACACAGGCACATTTTCCCAAACTAAGTGCTGTAGTACGACCACGATGACACCCTAGATGAGTAGAGTGATTGCGGTGGAACTACACCTTTTGCACTTTGCAGATGGTCGATAAGCTCTCCTCTGACAGCGTACTGCTCATAGAGGGCAATGTTATCTGTATTTCTTTCAACAAACCCTAACTCAACCCTAACCCCCCAAAAACCCCTAAAACCCTTACCTTAACCCTAACCCCTAAAACCTATCCCTAATCCCAAGACGGTTGAACTGCACATGCGCAGAAAGGCTCGATAGCACGTCTCGATGGGTAGGACTTTATGACAGAACACCTGGTTATAAATTCCCATAATGTGGTTCCAACTGCTCGGAAATGGGAGTTCATTTCTACTGAAACGGACTGCACTCTTTTATCTCATTATACATGTCTGCACCAAAGGAGGACACTGAAGTATCTTATTTCATTCATTACCGACGAGCCTATAGTTCTCAACTTGCATTTTCAAAACATTTGATGCCAATTTATTCTGATGTTTATCACCTTTACTTTCCCACTCTTTTGGTCCTCTAACTACCTGTTAGAAACAAAACTTCACTTTTCATTTATTTGGCCCTGAAAAGATTTTATTTAAAACTGAGTAACCACCACTGAAGGTGGCTGGAATAAATCTCCTTAGTTTTTCGAAAGCAATTAATTAATATCGCGATTTAATCCCTCGGATGTTGCAGAGAATAAAGACTATGACCGACGAACAGCCGCCAAATATCCCAACTAACAGAAAACAACGGCACCAAACTGAGAAGTGACTGATTTAAATGACACGCCCGAGTAGCCGCGCTGCCCAGAATCAT
This sequence comes from Stomatorhinus walkeri, assembly GCA_026784285.1. Taxonomy (NCBI): domain Eukaryota; kingdom Metazoa; phylum Chordata; class Actinopteri; order Osteoglossiformes; family Mormyridae; genus Stomatorhinus; species Stomatorhinus walkeri. The sequence continues at coordinate 17,494,288 of JAODUD010000134.1, forward strand.
TACGAACCGCAAAATGCAAAATGTTTTCCTCAGGGTTGTTGACTCCAGCCAGCAGCATCCCAGAGGAAGGCAGAACCTTCAAGAAAATGTGTTACTCATGAACATGGGGAATGTGAAGCAAAGGCTAACAGAGAGAAAACGGACCTATCAGCAATACAATTCAAAATTGCTTGAAGCCCCCTTTTCTCAGTGTCAGCAAAGTTACTGTGTTTTTCCTTTGTAGAGCAGAATAGCTTAAGTTCCTTGTTATAAATGGAGATAAAAACACTAAACTAGTAAAATAACCACAGCAGGGATGGGATGTGCTGTTTACGTTGAGGCATCGTTTAAACAATACATAGGCCTACATTATTTAACGCATGAATCTGTTTCTGGCTAAGTGATAGCAGTACGATTAAACTGATGAATAACCCAGTCTGTTTACTTCCCTGTCCCAAAATACGCTCCAGTCTGTATCACAGCATTCTGAAATGTATACAGATGCCATTTACTTATGCTGCTAAATATTTTAAAATCTATTATTAAGAGGGACCCAACTAGTACAGTGTTGATAATAAGGAAGAGCTGTCAGGGAGGATGCTGGTCAGACCCTGTCCTATGTGCCTTGTCCCCATTTGGCCAGTAGGTGTCGCTGGTCATTCTGCTTCTGTCTTGTAGCCCTTCAGCCCCTAGTGTGTCGCCTTGCTCCCTGGGCTGCTGTGTAGCTCAATGGGTTGAGTAAACAGCTCAGAGTCTGAACCTCTCCAATCATGAAATCACCTGCTTTTTAATATTTATTGCTTTGCTGTGTTAATTTGGGCCTGTTTTTGTCTTCACGTTTATCTTCACCATGCCGCCGCCTTGTTTATTTATGTTCTGCTTACACTTATGTTCCTAGTCCTCCCTAGCGTTGGTGTTACACTCTCAGAAAAAAAGGGCAAAAATTTGCTCCTATGCTTATCGCTGGGGCTGTACTCTTGTAATTGTACCGTTTAAGTTGCACGACTGGACTCTGAGGAACATCCCATAGGTACAAACAGCATTAATGTACCATCATGGGTCCAGAAACGTTCCTCAGGGTCCACTTCTATACCTTGAATGAGTACAGTTACCTACAGCTAAGGGGACCATGGCAGACCTTTGAGGGTGCAGCCCCAGTGACAAGCAAAGCACAGATTTTTACCATTTTCTCTGAGGTGAGCTCCCAGTTTTCTCTGTTTTCCTACTGTGTTACATTATGATTGCGTTGTAAAATACTTCTTTTTTCTCCGATTTTGTTTTTGACCCTTCAAGGTCCTTTATTTTGTGGTTCCCGCTTTCTGATATGTTTAATTAATAAAGTCCTCTTTTGCTGGAGCCATTCAGTGGATCTTCACTCTTTCTTTGCCTGCACTGAGTCTCATCATAAGGAGACCAAATGTGAATAAATATAATGACTGACGTAATTCTTGATTTAATAAGCATGGAATTTGATGGGACAATACATGAGGATAAATATATGACCTATAGGCAAATATCACATGCTGAAACTGTACTAAGACTGTGTACTGGTTGCATGTGGTGCTCTCATTCCACAGTATGTACGAGTAGTTTTTCCAGTGCATCAGTGTGGACCTTCTAAATGATCCTATTTTCCAGGACGTCGGGGGAAATCACCTAAATGAAAAACAGAGGCGGACTCAAGAGGATTTTTTTGAGTGACTAATATAATGTGCAAAATATGCACAGCATGATGCACTGCTGTGCAAGCTGCAATCTGTATGACAGGACAAAATACTGTTTTCACCTTCAACTTCATAGTGACTGTTCACTCCTAATTCCTCTGGATAACTATGCAATGACTTGCTTTTCAATGTTAACTTGTAAACAGAGGTGTTGCTGTAACACTAACAAATGCATGTCTAAATGCAATAGGAACTTTCCCAAATGTCCTGGTAATATCTTGCAATTCAGCCTAAGTCAACAGGCAATATTGACACTCTTGGTTTGCTGTCTCTTGCAGGTGATCTTATGACAGCATGATATTTACTCTGTGCTAAACAGCAGATCTAACAAATGCAAACAACTGTGACATAGAATAAGAACCCGTTGTCAGATTTATCTAACAAACGGCAGAAATAATTTTGGCAATGAATTCCCTTGTTGAGAATTTTCTAGGCACCATAGTTTGTTTGGGCCAACCCCGGGGTTCAAGTAAAATTCGAAACAACCTTTTCTAGAAAAAAAATCCCCAGCATCTTCTGGCGACTTTTTCCCTACTTTCACCCAGCAAGCAGGCTCGTCCCTAATCGGCAGCGGGGTGACCTCTAATAACCCAGCCGAGCTGACCTCCAGTTACTTCTGCCTCGAGGGAACTCACTCAGCAAACTGGGGGCCACCCCCTGAGCATGTGACCGAGCATGCGCGTGAGATCACCTGACAGCTGATCGCAGAGCTGACGAATAACATCGCGCCGCTCCAGAAATGCACCTATAGCGTGGAAAAGGGGGGGATTTTCGGGCTCCGCTTCATATCTGCGACAATCACGGCGCCAGCGCAACGAAGCTGCGTGAACGCGTCAATTTGTAAAACATAGAATGCAGATGGGCAGTGCTTAATTGTCAAAGGCATTGTGCAAAATATCTGTCATTGTTTTGACATAATTTTTATCACTCGGCTTCAGTCTACAAACCACGTTCCACTTTAATTTAACTGGATGTCATTGCCATATTTTTTGGAGTTCAGCGTGATTCATGTAGCCTACGACTCCAATCGTATTACAAAGTTCATCGTGCAAGTTGTAGTGGGTGGGATGTCTGTATTTACTTCATTTATGTGAAATTATCACATGTCTATGGAAATTGCGTAAAATATGTAAAAGACACGTCTCGAGACGGCTGCTGAGGCTGCAGATTTAACACGAGGTTACAGTAGGTTAAGTACTGGACAACTTGAGTAATTATCATATAAAGATTTGGCTGATACGCGAGTCCAGCAGCTGTCAGCGCACTTCCTTCAATATTCAAGGCGAGTTTCCGTGGCAACAGTATAGAAAAAGCAAACCTCACATGCAGAACTGTAGGAATCATGAACCTGTAATTGGAAATGAGCACAAACTCACCCGTTCTCCAGAAGCGTCATGCACACAACCTCTCTCACGCCTGGGTTGTTCGCCTTCTCGTTGGTACAGCTCTGCAAACTCCAGGTGGCCGCTCGCAGCACGGCTCTGCTGTCGCGTCTCCCCAAAAACACCTCCACTTCGGGTCGCGTCGAGATGATTTCTGCCGGGCCTCCGGTTGGAAGGTCCAGATCGTCACTCTGGAGGCTCAGAGACGTGGGACTCGCGTGTGATCTGCTCGCATACGTGAGCCCGCCGTTTGTGTTGGTGGAAGGCGCCCTGGAGCGCTCTACAAAAACCTGGGACCTTATTTTGTCCAGTAGAGAAAAATTGATGTGACTGACTTTCACCAGATCGTCTACAGTTTTGAACGGTCCGTGCTGCTTTCGGTAGTCAACAATGTTCTTGGCGATCTTCTCGGTGACGCCGCGGATGCTGACGAGCTGTGCCTGAGTCGCGGTGTTAATGTTCATGCCGGCGTGTGCCAAGCGTTCGTGGTTCTGGCGCACGGATGAAGGAGAATATTGCACGGAACCAGTTCTGTTGCTGACGCATATTTCCAGTTTAATGACCTCCAGTTTGGCAGCACCTATCCCGCTCACCAGTGCTAGGTCCTCTACTTTCTTGAAACCTCTGATGCATTCGCGGTACTCAACAATGTTCTGCGCCACAGTGCGGTTCACCCCCGGCAGGGTCATCAGCTCCTCCTCAGTGGCCGTGTTAATGTTGAGTCGCTCCTGATTGACCATTATATGACCGAAGTTGCAGGCCGCGCTATACTTTCGTTTGCTATGACAGAAATCAACCGGATCTTTCGGAATCGGCCGATGACAGCCCAGATTCCCCCCCATTATCTAATCACCTGCGAGCGAAACCTCCTCAGACCATCGGCAGAAGTGCACAAACACAGAGTAATAAGTGACAGTACCGGTCGCGCCTCCGATAAGCAAAGCAACCTACATGACTGACGCACACATCAGTGACAAACCTTAATAACTGCAATTAAAAATCAGTTATAAAACGATGTTCGATTTTACATAACACGATCATAATAAACCAGACTAGTTAATAAACCACTTCTTCTACATCTTCTCACACGCGCGCCGTAGTCCGATATCTGCGCAAAACCTCGCCGTTGAATTTCTGGTAATAATCCGCATTTGCATTTTCCTGCGCTTCCCAGTATATCCGTGCCCAGTGTCTGGCTACATTCAGGCTCGCTGGCGCACAGATCGGTCGGACGGGGCGCCCGCTCCGGTCCCCAACCCGCCCCGACAGACGTAATGAATTGGCGCAGCCGAGGCGGTGGGCGGGGCCCCGGCGCTGGCTGACGGTCCGCGGAGCGATCGCCTTACTGCGTCTTCCGCATGGGCTGTCGCTAGCGGCCACCGATGCTGCCGTGCCCTTCAGATTGCCACCTATTCTATAACAAAAACGGAACATGTACATTTTCTGCATTAACTTAACACGAGGCTTATAAATATTAATGAGATAAAAGCGACTTTTGTTGATATATCGACCTCATATAAAGTTGCTTATAATAATACAAGACACTTTGAGTAAAGGTTTGCACATCTGTTAACTCGTCACTTTATGTTTCTTGATAATTAGAACAGTATTTAAATGAAGGGGGGAAAAACAACTAGAATAGAATAACTACTCACGTATGATACTTTCTGTAACATCATGTTACTCGTGTCTGTCGTCATCAGTTTAATAATAACATTTTCAGGGATTTTTTATGTCTTGGAGTTTGCACTTAAAACAAATTTTGAGAAAACATCCACACTCATTACATATATTTTTTATTTGTAGTATATTTTAATTTTAAGTTTACCGTTTTTCTCAACAACCAGTCCTATATACATATTTGCCTTCATTCTTTCTCAGGTCAAAGTAGTTAGTATAAATGAAGCCTCAGAATGTATGCTGGAAAGAAACCTTACAGTAAATTTGTCATTATGAACTCTCAAACATGAAAATTACCTTATGGAGTTCGCCTTATCCATTTTTTTATACAGTACTACGTACCTCGTACCTCTACACGTATATAGAAACGTATAGATATATACTTATGTATATCTAGTTATAGAGAGTATTTGCCAGTACACATTTTTGGCTGCAGGATTGTAAATTACCCCTGTATTAGGCAACTGAGATCTTGCCTGATCGTTTTAAGTTAAGTTAAAAGCTAAGATACATGGTTTCTGAAACTAGTACCAAATGCTATTATACAATGATTAACTATATCCTCACCAATATTTAGTGAAGTTGTCATTGTATTTTCTGTCAGTTATGTATATCAGCATAGGCCTGTAAAACTAATAATATAAAAATATTTGACAAAGGATAATTTAGTTACAGAAGTGATCTAATAATCGACACCCATTGTTATAGCTACTGTCTTAGCGCTTGTAATTTCAGAGTAAAAAACATTAAGATTATTTTTCTTTAAAGTATTGCTTGTTATGCGAATGTTGTGCGCACCAAACTCCAAGCTCTGCAAATTCATTAATGGAATATGTGGAGGATACTCAGCATAGTTTATTACTATATGAGGAGGAAATAGTCAACTGGCATTTTTTAAAGATGGGTTTGTGAAGAATGACCTCCGAGGCCCAGAATGGAAAACACTGCTGTACCAGATAAGTGGCGATTATATTCAGCACAAACTAATCGGTGCAAATTGCTATTTGTCATCCTTGATGAAATCTTATTACAGGAAAGTCATCTTCCTGTCATACTTCAACAAACTGCTTCCAGACATGTTTTTATAATAGTGTGTTTCCTTTTACAAATGACTTTGTAATGGATAAGTAGCAGAAATATAACAGATGGATGAGATCTTAAGTCCTTATCTTACCATTAGGCACAAAACAGAAATATGTTAATGAATGACTCAATATCAGTGAGAAAACCGCACATTGGAAAATACTGCAGCTTGAAAGAAAAAAAACAATCAATACGCGACAAAAACGCTAAATGGTGAGGCAGAGTGAAGACCCTGTTTTCTGATTCTGATTGGAAGAACAGCTGCTAACCCCGATGAGCAGGGTTTCAGTTGACCAATCGGCAGAGAGAACGGTTTAACAAGATCACCAACTTCCCAGTGAAGTGCGGTGATGTCATATCAGCTCAGACAGCCTGTCTACTTTCCCAGGCCTGGGGTTTCAGTTAAGTCCAAAGTCCTTCAGTAATGGCCGATGTACACCATAAGAAAGGCAATGTTAGGCGCATGTGTACATCTACAGTGCGTTGTCTACAATTAGTTTTTTAAAATAAAAGCAGTTATAACCATAAAAATCGTTTTGAAGGGCAACATATATTTTACTTAAAATTGGTTTTTATACAAATGTCCTTTATTCAGTCATATTTGTGAAATCAGTTCATATGGCAACTAGATTTAATGACATTTCAGATGGACCAATTAATCGAGGTTAATACATAATTAGCACACACGGCCCCCTAGGAGCCGCGTTCTGAAAGGTTACGCGCTTACACGTGTCACTCTGCCGCGTTCTGCACGCGTACACGCAATACAACAGTGAATCCGTTACCCAGCCGGCTTTTAATTGTACGAAAAAATACACTGTAGAATTTATTAATGTACGAGTCGTTACGTTTGTGTCAAGTATGAGAATTTAGTTGCATCCTCAAATAGTCAAAATGCCGCAACCACATTTATATGTTTCTTCTGCCCTCTGCTGACAAAACACTGGAACAGCAATATATAACACAAAAATCCATCTACAAAGGGCACCAATTAAAATTCTTAAAAAAAAGACAGATTGTATCATCACAAGTTTATTATGTGACATTTCAATACAAATGAAAAATACATAATGTATATATCACACATGAACAAAGCTATGGAAAATTTATGGATTTGAATTTCTCTGGAAATCCAATTCTGATACAGTCATGAATACTGTTACAGAGATTATTTATTATTAATATAGAGGTATCTAGTAAAATTAGTTCATCCTGTCAATAAACCAATCCATCCTTCCAAAAGCTAAACATTTTACTTTAAAAGGGCCAATATAGAAAAGAAATTAAAAAATTAAAAAATCCCATGGAAAAAAAAGTTATATGTGGTGGTCCAAGGCGAAGTAATTTAAATTACAAGAAATATAAGCAAATACATTTCGGAAAATAAAGCAGTCATTTTTTTCTTTAAAAGTTGCCATTTTAAGTTTCTCTTCATCTTGTCTATCAAAAGCCTGAGTGAGAGAGAGAGTTGACGCCTATGAAGGAATTTTCATTAGGTCACTCTACCTAGCAGGAGGTTCCACAAGTTGTAGTATGGAGAACAGAGTACACAGGAAAGAACAGTAATGGTACGTTGCTGGGAAACAACAAACAGTTTAATGGAAGAACAAGGGTTTCATTTGTGCAACCGCACTGGCCACTAAAAACGATTGTATATCATCTGGATATTTTTCATTGCATAAACTTGTCTTTCAAACAAACAAACACGATAACAGTAAAAGCGATCACATTCAGGACCCCTGAGGGTAAACCGCTGTCCATTCTGGCCATCCCAGCATGCTTGGTGTGTTGCTGGTTAAACGAAACACTGACCTCCAGGCTGACATATTGGCAGAGAGTAAAACAGAGTTCCCAAAGACTTTAAAAGATTTTCCCCTTCTTTTTGTTCTTTTCCAAGGTCCTGGAAGAGAAAGAAACAAAATTACAGAATTAGTTAAAATGTAAGCACATCTTAGTGACGACTAAATCAAGCTTCGTGAACCAATTCCTGTATTTTCTGACCCCATGATATGGTGCTCTCTGTTCAAAAAAGGGCTCAAAGCATGCCCCAAAGCAAGCCAAGAGCGCCATCTAGTGGGGTCAGAAAATACAGCAAATGGTTCATAAACCTTCATTTGGCCATGGCTGCTGATCAATGTTGAGAATTTTAAGTCATGAAACTGATATTAAGAGGGGCAAAAACCAAAGTGCCTCTAACAGAGTGTGGGTTTTGGGTGACTGGACACCCACAGCGGGCTATCACGCCCCCCGCAGGGCTCACCTGGTGGCGTCCAGTTTCTGCTGCTCCAGCTGCCGCTGTGTCTCCCAGTTGGCCTTGTCCTCCTCAAGTTGGCGACGCTTCTCCTCCAGCTCCTTATGCTGAGCCTCCAGGTTCTTTTTCATCTGCTCATGGCGTCGCTGCAGCTGCACAAATTCCAGACAAGGGGGGGCATCACTAGCAGTGGGTGGGACAGTACCCTCACTGCCACATGGCAAGACCCGGACTGACACAGCTCTGTTCTGGACAGCCCTCAGTCCACCCTGTTGGATCTACAACATCCTACCTCTGCCTCAGAGTCCTTCAGCTTCTGTATCTTCTCCTTGACTTTCATCTCAAAGACCTGCTCCATTTCCATCTCCATCTTCTTCATCTTAGCCACATGCTCCCTGCGTTCTTCTTCCATCTGGGCTAGTGGGCTTCTACAGATGGATCCCACAAGCGTGTGTGCATTACACACACACACACACACACACACAGACAGACCAATGAGTCAGACACATGCTATAGCCCATAATATTGCAGCCTCACCACAGACATCGTGCTTAGTGATGCCTGTTCTCTACATGCACCCTGGCAGGAAGATCTACTCCATCACCACACACTGCAGCGGCACAGTGAAACTACCAGGAAGGGACTATATTACATCAACAACACTGAAGCACAGCTGTGTACCTATGATCAAGAGGTAATCCAGACTCAACCATTATCCTCGCCCATAAAGTGGAAGGACCAGGAACCAACAGAGGACAGCCTAGCAAATCCCAAATCCCTCTATGTTAATAGCTCAGGATGCTGAAGCGTGTTAGTGACCTCAAAGAACAGGCGGCAAAAGCAGAGCTCGCATCAGACGTACAAATGAACAGAAACCAATGACAGTGAGGCCATCAACGCAGGATGCCCAGTCTTTCCTTTCACAACTACGTTTATATGCACGAGGCCCCCCTCAAAGCGCGGCACACAGACAGGGCAGAGAGACAGGGAGTCCCGCAACACCAGGACCCGGGTCACGGCTTGGCACCCTCTCACAGGAGAGCACAGAAAAGCTCTGAAGGCTTATGGAATGATGGGAATGACCACTTACATGCCTTCAACTGTGTCAAGTCTAAAAAACAGAAAAACAAACTTAACATGCGGGAAACAGTTCATGCACTAGAAAGGAAAAACATTACTGCACGGAGACCGTGGGTGTGACTGCAGGCTGTTAGCTGTAGTCGCATGAGCACTGGTGATGTGTTGGGGTTAGAAGCCTATACTGGGCCTGTGGCTTTCGAGGATCCGCCCATGTCAGCGGGTGTGGTGTACCCCTGTCCAGCGTGAGGTTAGGCCTGTCGCGTCTTCTGAGTGTGGTGTACCCCTGGCCAGCGTGAGGTTAGGCCTGTCGCGTCTTCTGAGTGTGGTGTACCCCTGGCCAGCGTGAGGTTAGGCCTGTCGCGTCTTCTGAGTGTGGTGTACCCCTGTCCAGCGTGAGGTTAGGCCTGTCGCGTCTTCTGAGTGTGGTGTACCCCTGGCCAGCGTGAGGTTAGGCCTGTCGCGTC
>JAODUD010000134.1:17513300-17531998 GCA_026784285.1 Stomatorhinus walkeri
CCCCCCCCCCCCCCCCCCCCCCCCCCCCCCCCCCCCCCAAATCTAAGATGCCTTCATATACGTGTAAACAAAAAAGCAACTGCTGCTGACTACAGATTTAGCACCATATGATGACGAATGAGAGGCCAAGGGAGGGAACTAAAAAGGGGCTTTTGGGCGATGATTCGACGGAACAGAAAGGGACAAAGGGCTCGTTACTATAACGCTGGTTAGATGCCCTTGTTTCGCTATATCACATTACCTCTGTCCCACTTAACACTTAACAGCATGCATGCACTCTTTCAGTTATGTGGATGAGCGTCTCCTTTACGGACAAGGCAAACAAAGACACACTGGGATATACTACCTGCACAGTTTGCTTGATTCTATGTGAGGGGCCAGGGTATTCGGAGGAATACAAATCCGTCAGGAAAAGTGAGTTGATAAGTGTAGACTTCCCCAGTCCAGATTCCCCTGAAAGTATAAAGAACAGTGAGACACCGATGTACTACTGATGTGATGCAGAAGACTTGATAACCTTTCCTTCGCATCAAAATACATAACACAGGCTATACGATAGACTACACATTACATAACTAATTTCAAACATACGAGTTTACAAAAGCAAAATAACTGTTTGTGAACAAGAAGTCAGAAGTAAACAAAGCCTGGGGTGGTGATTACAGCACGTGCCCCAGACGCTGGATTGAAAGCATAGCTCAAGGGCTTCAAAAGAGTGTCACGTTGACCACAGATGCCGTTTGCTGATACTCCCAAAAGGCACTCTGATAGATTATATATACATATACACACATATACTTTGCGTCCATAGATGTGCATATTAAAAGTGAGTTCTTACAAGAAAAACACACTGCTGAACATTTGCAGTTCTTACAGTGGGAAATATAAAACAAGCATGGCAGGACACTGGGCATGAGAGAGGAGAGACTTGCCACTTTTCATGCTGCCAGACTGTGGTTTAACATAAAGCAGATTAACTGTGATTGATTACTGTGCTCATCCTGAGCAGAGAAACGGGAACTGTGTGGCTAAGCAGAGATGGACACATGTGACTGGCCTGACCAATAAACAAGGGAGATAACAGAAATATATATATATATATATATATATATATAGGTACACAAAATGCGGGAATATGTATATGAGTAGAACTGTTTTAGCTGCACATATTATGCATCATACAAAAGAGGGACCTAGAAAACACGAACATTACTCTGTGAGGCAGAAGTGCAAGCTGGGCCGGACTCAGCAAATGTGAGTGGAATTGTGCGGAGACCCAGCGGCTCAGACAGGCCGGCTGCAGAACACTACCCACACAGCTCATCTCAGACTCTGCACGGCGGAGAGAGGATTCAGGCACGTCGCCATTCATTAGCGCCTGGAGCTCAGCGGAGCTCCATCTGCACAGCGTTAATGTGCATATTCAGAAGTCTTGCGCATATGGCCAAAGCGCAATATGGGAAAATGACACTGCAGCTTACTGAGACTACTGCTGACACGCTGGGCCACCAGGCAATGGAGCAGGTGACAGAGCCAAGCGTCTGGCCGTCCAAGTCACATGCGGTTTGGAACAATTCCTCACCATCGACCATGGATGGATGGATGGATGTGCTGCATAAGTACACAGCCTCACTCCTCCCTTCTGCTGTTACTGAGTGCGTTATTCCCGTTTAAAAAAAAAAAAGACATGACTGAGTACTTTTAAGCCCCTGCTGGTGACGAATCTGCCAAATTTCATGCCTCCCAGACACCCCTAGAGTGACCATCTCAATAGCCCAGGTCAGGAAGCTGATGTGAGGTATTTAGAGAAGCACGGACATCCAGATTCAAACTTCTACCAATGAAATCCATTCATTTCACAAAATCAGCCATTACAGCAACAGCAAATTCATGGGCCAGGTAAGCAATGTGTGCAGAGTTACCTCCAGGGTGCCCACTTAGGGAACATTAGCTGAAAAGGTAAAAATATCCCAAATACTGTTAAATAAATGGATTTTACAGCTTATTATCTGCATCAAATAATGACAGGCATACAATCACAGGCCTTGCTAACATCCAAAGCAGCTGCTACCACGAGTCACAGCTTTACGATAACGCTGAAGCTGACCAGGCAATCCCATCAACATCCAGGACATTTCCTTTAAAGGAAATTTTAACGAGGCTGCATAAACTGCTGTGCTTATTTGAAACTTCCTGCTCTGAGCAAGACTGATAGTGCGGTCTGGCCTCAGCAATTTCAACAGCGATTCATTCTGGATGCAGCATCTCCTAGAGTGTTAAATGCTGATGAATTATACAGTATTCCAGCAATTTTTGCGACAAAGTACTGGAAATGATTCTTTACCCCTTATAGAAATTACCATAAAACACACAACACACAAGTACAACCAAGCCGTCAAGCCAGACCATTTCATGCGACGCTTCCTCGTCACACTGAAAGGCACACCCCGTGTTCAGTATGCGTGGGTGGAAATACACATTTCCTTCATGGTAAATGTTTGCTGTCTGATGTTTCTGCCTAATGCTTTTGATCTACAATATCCTACTTCAGCACTCACCTCTCAGGCAGGAACAAGACAAGCCCGAAAAAAGTCACCTATTACTTCTTATATACTATATTCTAGATGTGTAAATTCCAACAGAACAGACTCAATCTGCAGGTCAAGCACAATCTGTAATTTTTTACTTGCAACTATTGCTCTGTATATATAAGATTCAGAGATCCATACATAGGTTTATATAGTCAGCCTTACTTTCAAAAGGTATTCAGCTTTTCCTCTTGCAAATTATAACCTAATATGACATCCGTTCATTAGGCTTGGTAGGTACCCGTTTTTTTTCATATTGTCATCTTCAAAACATTTTACCCTGGTATAAACCAGTATTTGAGGAGGAAAAAAAGTAGATTATGTAAGCTACTGTAGGCAACTCTCAGAGAGGGTCAAAATGGGCTCATCGGTATGGAAAATAAGTGCCAGGGAAATGAGGAGACTGTTCCTAATTCAAGAGTTAAAAAGATCACCCTTTGTTTTGCGACTTCACTGCGCGACCTGCGGCGCATGCCTCATCTGCAGCCACACATGCATTAGCTGTCACGTATGCTGCGCATGCCTCATCTGCAGCCGCACATGCATTAGCTGTCACGTATGCTGCGCATGCCTCATCTGCAGCCACACATGCATTAGCTGTCACGTATGCTGCGCATGCCCCATCTGCAGCCGCACATGCATTAGCTGTCACGTATGCTGCGCATGCTCCAACAATTTATGGCGCCTTTTGTTTTTGTGGCATTAACCTACGCATGCGTAATCTTTTTCTTTTTTTAACTTCCATTTATCTTTTTATTTACACTTAACCAGGGCTCCAATCACCGCTAACGCTGTGCGCTACAATACATCGCCTCAATACAACATCTCCATATCAGTCTAACAGAAAGAGGAGTGTCTGTATTTTTTACGGTATTAAAACTAATTCCTTTGGGATTCCTAAATACCGGGGCATACTGCAATACTGTTATACCACCCAAGCCTACTACCCACCATCAATAAACTTTACAGGAAACACAGTACCAAGACAAGCATTTCTATGTATTGTTTTACATATATTAAGGTTATATTAGGTCATGTCATCAAGCACATTTGTCAGGAAGTACAAGACTGCAGACAAACGCCATCATTTTATTGGGAAGACTGAAAACATATCTGTAGTCCTACACAAATCCAGAGACATATCAAACCAAAAAAAGTTCATAATGTTTTTTTATTAAAACCAAATGATTTTAATACGCTAGGATGTTATCAGATCATCTACAGACAGCTATTTTAAATGACTATGCGTATTAAGCATGGCTGCAATCTTATCCTATGATGCAGCATCGAAACTCCAATGCACACCAATATCACTGCAAAGTAAACTTTTCTCATGTAGTCTTTAAATGAAGATCATTTGCTTATATTTTATCTCTTCATGCATTTCCCTCAGACAGACCTTGATAAAAAGCACCACCAAGAAAAAAAACTGGGATTACTGCACAGTAACAAAGGGGAAAAGAATATTAAACAGGCAACTAAAACGAAATCACTGCAATACAGTCAATTTCGTTCTCCCTTTAACTGAAGGGACTTCCCCTCTGAGCGTGAGGAAACTGCAGAACTTGCAGACTATCTGAAGATTTGAGATACATTCCTGGCATTCCCTCAGTCTATGGAAGGCGTTTTGAGGCAGCTGAGTAGACAGACAGGAAGTGATGTCATACTTTAATGAGCAATTCCCTCCAAGTCCCCCTGCTTCCTGAGGCTATAAGAGGACTGTGGGATGGTATGTACCTCTTTGTAGATGGCCAGCTTCCAGTTAAGACTACCTCAAATGTAATTAAAGAAAATTCCCAGTCATAAGCCAAACAGCACGCACAAAAGTCAGGCGAGAAAAAAATATACAGAGTGCAAAAAAAAGCACATATGCTCTTCATATGGCTTTTGAATGCCACATCATTCCACCTGACTTACTACGGGGTTCATGGCTTTCTGGTTCAAGTCATGTCATCTAAAGTATAACCCTATAGCACAGTAATGTAAAACTGTCCCTGATGAATACAAGCCAAGATCGTTCTTCTTACCTACGACCATGAGCGTGAATTCGAAACCTCTCTTGACAGACTTTCTGTACACCTGGTTGGGAAGGTCTGCAAAGCCAACGTATCCTTCTAGATTTTTCTGTTGCTGAGAAGAAATAAGAAAAAAAAAAGGAAGAGGGTTGAAGGATGCGGACATGTGGGGTTCTGTGGGTGAAGCTGGCCGCCTTGTAGGGAGCGCAGCACATTCTGAAAGGCCCGAGGAGAGCATACAGGGCATCATCGTAATACTTACAGCTACAGGGAGCAGGAGACACAACGACATCCAGGCCAAGGTGCAGAGGGAAAGGGCCGTGGGCACCGTTGGATCACAATCACAGCGGTGTGAAATCCGGAGTGAACAGCATTGCAAGAAAGAACAGAAAAGAACGATTACGAACAGCATTCCTATTTGCTACTTTAATCAAACAGCTGATGCTGAAACAATTCAACTACTTAAAGGTAGTTGCATCCTTCCAATAACATACAGCAATAACAACGCAAATCTGTCATGTTTTTTTAAGAGACTGACATATTCTAGTTTAAGCACAAAAAAAACCATTTAAAAAAAATCTGTGTTCATGTCACGTACCAATTGTTTAATTTCTGGGAAATATAACTTTACTAGAAAAGTAATAAAATAAAAATAGCACAAAATAAAACATTTTTCAAGGTATAAAGGGAGAGATGTGTCATTAAGGCACGCTTCTCTTAAGGGAATGGGTAGGAATGGAAAGCTGTACCTGACCAAGCCTTACAGACCACTCACTCGAATGACGTCTGTGCCTCCACTACATGACCGGGAAGCTGATTTTCCGGAACTCCCTGACAAGTTCACTTCTCCCCACATTCTCAAGTAAGGGTGCATCCAGTCGACAGCACTGAACTTCTGTTCTTCTCAGGATGTTACCCTTCTTTATACCATATTTAGCCCACCCCTAGGTACAGCAGGTTCTGCTCTGCTAGCATATCAAACAGCACCCTTTTAAGCAATTACCAACACCAGAAATCTCTCAATAAACTCATTCTAATGTTGTGACCACAGCTACACACAGAGCATGATGTACTTTATAAACTGATGTCCAGGTACCTAAAGTTATCTTAGTTACTTTTCTTTTCCACTCCAAAAATAACGTGATGATGGCAGGGGGGTCCAATTTATATGCCTAAATCAGCCAGACAGTGTTCGTAATGCAAGATTATTCTTCCTGCCACTGATCTACTGTGTCCGTATCAGTGCTGGTATTTGTGTACGTGTGTCAATCTCTACTCAAATTATCAAGATAAAAGATGGCCTGAACATAGACTTCAGCATGACTGGTTAAAATGGACTAACCACAGTTTCTATCTTTCACAATGAAACATTGCTTTCTGTCTGACAATCAGTTCCGTATCTGATGCAGCCCTAGAGTCCAGTGATCTTTGAGGCACAACATTCCATACAACACTTTATCAAAAGCATTTCATGGTACTACCCACCTTAGTCTGTAAAGCAAGCTAATCGAGCAAGATCTACCTTTTCTTAACACAGGCTGATGAGGAATTATAATTTTGTTTACTGTGTATAGATCTCCTGCTAACAGCTGTAAACTCCTATTATTACTGTTTAAAAGAATAAGCTTACAAATATATTACATAAATATTCTACAATACAATGCAATGACTAATGCAATATGTTAAAATAAAATAGAATTTCCATTCTGCTTGCAGATAGGGCAACATCTATTTTGCAGTGTTACAAAGTATTACGCTCTCCATGTACCACCATCATGACATTGTGCCTGATCAATACTGGGTAAGGGTTTCTGTTATTTTCACCGCACGAGTCTTATCGTTCGACGTTTTCTCTCTGTGACAGCCTTGATGCAGTACGTTTTGCTGCTGGTGGCAATTATGTCACACTCTTCTGTTTAGTTAGATTACTAGAGTTGTATGAACCTGATTTTGAACTTCATATAGATAGTTTAGTAGACCACAGTTTACAGTCTGCTATGCTTTGGATTTAATTGTTAACTTATCTGTGTTGTGAAAATACTTAAATTTTGCCTTGTTTATCTTCCTTGTTAATGTTATCACTGATAGCCCATTACCTGCTAGCACTGACACACTGTCATGAAAACAAGTACAAGGGCATGAGCACAGAAATGGACCGGATACCAATAACAGTAATGGTGCATCACTAATACCATAACCTATACACAATGGATTCAAATAAAGAAAAAGGCAGATGCTAATAAGATTATGCAGCAGCATGACTGCGCGGCATGACACCGGCTGCTATAGTTTCACTTTCCTTTTTCTAAAGTGGTTACCAGAAACACACCACGTGCAACACGAAGCGCAGCACTCCTTTCAGGCAGCCTGCCACAAATGACGGCCCATGCAGATGCCCTAAGAACAAAGCCATACTGCGCAGTACGGGTCACGTTTGATAAAGATCCTCTTTTCAGCTGGGATCGTCAAACCTCATACGCTGGCAAGACGGGACCCCATTAACACAGCCTTCGAGAACATTAGTCAAACAGCCATATTATCACACCCCATCTAAATATGTCCAAAAAAACATTTTAAAATGAATGCAAAGTTTATTTCAAGTGGAACTGAAACACACAATTTACACATAACCTAATAGGTGTTCTTATGTGCAAATAATGTTTGTATAGCTTCATTTCATGTTCATTTATCAAGGTCAAGCGCACCATGTGTGCAATAGTTTCAAAGGTTAAGTTACTCTCACAGACAGACATCCTCTCTAAAGACGACACCTACTGCAGGGTGAAACCAGTAAGAGGTGAAGTCGACTGCACTCTTCACCACGAGGGGAAGCTCTCATTTTTGCACACATCTGGGTTACGGACACTCACTACAACATCAAAATGGACACTCCCTGGAGTGGGGGACTACCTTACCTACAATGACACTAATGTTATTTTAAACAAGAATTCAGAATCTACCCTTGGGCTTAAATTTGATACGTATTACAGCACCACCTGAAACACACATAAGCGTTATATTACCCTGCGCTATAATGTCCATACATTTTATGTCTGAAATAGCCTCATCTTAAAATTTTACTCAGCCATAATAAATAAATCATTTTGTCGTCTTAATGATTATCCCTTTTCAAGATTATCTAGTCTATGTTTTTAAAAAATCAGTTTAAAGTTTATCTCCACAGCTTTTGCACAAGCGCTGCACGCGTTAACCAAGACAATCATAATCATTTTCATCCTTGCTGTTTAAATCACTCCTAGAGGGGTTTGTGAGAAATTTATGTTGAACTCCTTTATAAAGACCCCTATAGTCAACTAAATAACATCATGATATCTGAAAATTTTCCAGTGTCGCTCGAGAATATTATAAAAAATACTTTTTTCAATTTGTCATGCCATCCTCAACTTGTAGTATCTTGTCTTCCGATAAGATCACAATTGAAGCTTGGATCTCTTTCTGTCCATACATACATCATTAGTACTTTAAAAAAGAAAAAAAAAGTTTCTTTGCTTTCTGAGATCGGACGTTTTTTCAAGATGCCAGTTGTATTGTGTTTTAGAGGCAGGCTATTTGCATAACCAATCGACAAAGAAAGTATTTGCAAGTGATTGCACCCCAAAGTACCAGAAAAGTACCCCAGCTGCTCTGGCAAATTAGGTACTGGAACATTTGTACTGGTACTCGACCGGAAGTCAATGGGAAGTACCGTAACTGGTGCAGTGGAAAAGTGCCCTAACTAGGGCATTTACATTTTTGCAGAAAGAAAATCAAGAAATAAAGAAAACAAATATACACAGATAATCCACTAAAGAGCAGGTGTTATAGACTGCCCACCGTGGGGTGGGGGTGATAACGATCGTCGTTTTTGGTCACTGACGAAAACGACGGACTGCCAGGTTGGATTTAATTATGGTTTGAAAACATATTGCGGTTTGTCTAAAACTTCACAATTCTTTTTAAACGGCATACCACCTCTGAAACAATGATGCTCTACACGCACCACCATTATGATGAACGTTCACATACACCGATACCGTTGTATACCATACGAGGTGTTTATTATTACTGAATTATAGCAGTGTGTTTTCTGTGTGTGTTTTTTAACTGTCGGAAACATAAGCTAGAAGGGGAAACTTTCCGTTGTCCTGCTTTGTGTGTAACTTAACCCTAATATCCCAAAAGGAGATGGCCACTGGTTAGCCTGAATGAGCCCCACCTCAGTGACATAAGCCTGCAGTCGCGTGACAGGTAAACAGGTTCTCGGGAAGCTTGTCATTCAAACTCACCCATTTAGCACATGCCCATCAAGAGAGACCATTAAAAAAAACCCATCAGCACCACACAGGACAAGAAACAGCACAAGCAGTGGGGACAATGGAACACTGGATTAGTTTTAGGACATATTACAGAAGGCTGTTCAGCTTCAAATCAAAATACTGAAAGTTAGTGGGAGAGACATAAGAGGAAAAATTGTACAATATTAAAAAAAAAAAAAAGTACAAAA
Organism: Stomatorhinus walkeri; assembly: GCA_026784285.1. NCBI lineage: Eukaryota > Metazoa > Chordata > Actinopteri > Osteoglossiformes > Mormyridae > Stomatorhinus > Stomatorhinus walkeri. The sequence goes on from JAODUD010000134.1 coordinate 17,522,408, forward strand.
ACATACACTTTGTCCACTGGTGTAAACTCTGAGCCCTGCATGTGCCAGAACAGATGCTCAGAAAGGCAACACCAACAACTTTCCTCTGTCTGCGGTTTTCATCACCGACAGCTTCCTCTCAGCCGGAGTTCAGCCTTTGATTTGATTTCAATGCCACCTATAAACTCACAGCTACAAACTCAATGGTGCCTCGTGTGGCCTGCACGCCCCTACATATCTGGAGCTCCTGGTGGTTTCAAGTGTATAATTCTCAACAAGCTGCGTTTTTAAAAGAATTCACTGTATTAGCATAAAATCATACTGTTGATGTGCAGCAACTTCCTGCTATCAAGTAAGCGTCTGGTCCAGCACACAAAAGTGAAAGCTAAATAAATATCATACATCTAACAAAACTATTACTAATATTGGTGGCTAAAAGGTGCATCATGCCAGACTAATCACAACACAACTGTTGTATGCCAAAAGAAATGCAGGTCAGATACTCAGGCATTTCGCTGCAAGGTAACTTTCAGGGGTGGCTTTCCCAAAGCCTTCTTAACGCTACACCCAAGTTCCATCTTTTATCATTGAACCTACGATTGACGTGGCTTTAAGAAGGTTTCGGAAACTGGGTCCAGGTAACTTTCTACGTCGCTATTGCCTAGCAGTCTGTTACAAAACACTTGCATCAATGGATTAGTTCTTTATTCAATCTGGTCTGTTTTGGCCTTTTTTGACCCTGTGCTATCAAACGGTGAGATCTAAAACTCTCCAAAGTAAGCCTTCTGTAGGAATTATAAATATTAAAAACATATGTAAACGGCGCATAGGAAAAGCGCACTGATTTAGACTGGAGAACGAGGGGCTCCGTGCGGTGGGGGCGGGACGCAGTAGCAGCGAAGCCGGGGCTTTCCGTAGCTTCCGTTGTCGTGACCATGCTCTCCATTCATCTCCTGTTTTGTCACTTAATTTTAAACTCGGCGTAAAGATTCAAGACCTTTTCCCCCCCATATGCACAGCATACAGTCAGTTACACTATACAGTATGTATATATCCTCCCGGCTACCAGTAAACACAAGTTAAGCACAAATACCACTTCAGGTACTTCAATAAGACATCCATAAACGCAGTGCAATATAAACCTGTAATGAAAAATACTGTGAGTGTTGTGCAATGACACATGACGCATACCTGCAACACGGTTTGCGTCGCGATATAAAGCAACATTGTCTCAAAGTTTCAGTATAATTGGATCACAAGGACAACCGCGAAAAGCTTCAGTAATCCACATAAGTTTGCTGTCTGACCGAGAGACTATGAGCAGCGTGCCTTACTGATCCCACCAAGGACCTCATGCAAACTTTCTGATCCCGAAGTTCTCTTAGCTAGATAAAAAAAAGCCATTTATCTTGGCAGCATCTATGCGCATACAGTACAGAATGCGCTAGGCAGAAAACAGGCATTGAGAGTTTTCGTAGTCTGTAACCATCTGTACAAGTTAACCCTATTAATCTAAGCACTGTAACAGTTCGCCAGGCAAGATCGATAATAAAAAGGCTAACCAAAAGGTACGATACTAGGCAGATAGGTCGACCATGGTGAAATACCAATTGAAGCCAGTTAGCTGGCCACTAAGTATCTTTCTTGCAATTTTGCAGGTTACTTTTGGATACAGCATCGATTTCACGCGTTCCTAATAAATGAAGTTAGCATCTAAATTGGCACATTCTAAATCTGATGCGAACAAGTCGCATTCTGTAAAAGTAAAAAGAGACGAGATAAAAAGATAGATATCATGAAAAAAAAATCTCACAGGAAATGCCCCATTCGCGCTCGCTTTCTTTAAAAACGTATCCTAAAATACAGCAGTCGTTGGTGCTTTATATCCACCGGCGGCTTTGCCGGGATCAAACCAAAGCTTAGCATTTAAAACGATATTATTGAAGCGATCGGACAATGCGCTCACCCATGTTGTTGACGTCCGTAGCCTCCTCGATAACCAGCCCAGCGACAATCCTCACGCACCCACGGCGGCTCCCTCGATTCTGACCAAAATACGTCACTTTCCTCACGTAGCGCAGAGGCAGCGCTGGCGGCGTAGCGCAAACGGGGGGAGGGGGCGAGCAGCGCACTTACGGCTTGGTGAATAGCAACTCGGAGCTTGACATCTCGCGATAGTCTCTCGGAGCCACACCACGAGATGTTTGAGTCTTCGGGAGAGGCGCGAGGGAATCTATTCGTTAGGTGCGGGTGGAAAATACTGGGGAGGGACGCGGTGGGCGGGACGGAGAGGCGTGAAGCGGCGCCCATATGATCGCCGAACGTAGTCCGATGGTACCGAAGGAAATGTCCAGCATGAAACAAAGCGAAATCCCAGACATTTCTGACATTTTAGGTCTCAATAAAGAGAACGAGTCCGAGAAAAGAGGACGCACTGTCACCCTAGTTAGGCTTGCGTTTGAGGCTGCAGATGTATGCGCACCCAATTTAATGATATAATCTTGTTTTAGGTGATTTTGCAGCCTAACATGTATTCATATCAAGTATTATCAATTACCCCACTGAACAAAGCCATTATTTCATTTTCAACAGGAAGATGTACGATATAGCGGTCGAATCTCTTCTGCAGAACAGAAGGGGCATGCTTACTGATTGATTTGCATGCGTACACATTAACTAAAACATATAAACACTGTACTCTTATTTCACAATATGGCACAAACTATAAAGATAGATACAATAATGAGAACAATTTTGAAAATTAAGGCATAAATATGACGTAGTTGGCTAAATTTCATTTAAATCATGTTAATGTATCTTTTTAACACCGTATGTCTTTATACGTTATACCAGTATTGTAATATCCAATGGTAATAATATCGCAGTTGTACCTTGTAATCAGATTGGAACCATCAACAGTTTGCCATCAACAGTTTGAGTGTATGAACGAGTCTTACTATGCTTGCCCATAGTAGACAATAAAAACTCTGCCAACGTTTTACATTTTCTCTAAATACGTAATACCTTCGTGTATTGAAACCCTCCACGAAAACGGTAACAATGCCTTACAAACTGTTGCTCCCCAAAAGTTGGGGAGTCATGGAAACCGAGGAGAGCAACAATCACCATGGTGATGAGGGCACCCTTAACATCGTTGCCACCTATTGGCCGGTCTGGGTGTACGCCTAAAGACAGCCCTCTGTGATTCGGCGGTGATGTGTCAACGTCCTTACCGCCTCACTAAAAACAAACTCCTGCTGCGTAGATTCAGGAAGTGTCGCTGGTTTCACGTTTTACCTGCTGGCACATTTTCAGGGTGAGTTTTAAACAGTGTGGAAATATTTACTTCAAATCTTCTGCCCACACAATTTAACGTGCAAAAACTCAATTCATGCATTCAAATAGCCTTTAATAATATTACATTTGGCTGTATACCATATATATTACATTTGGTTTTGTATACCAAAATTAGCTACTGAATAGTGCTAAACACATAAGATTCCAACAGCCGTGTACAGTTTTTGCATTCTGTATTATTTAGAAAATTCAGATAATTTTGATCTTGGATCTATAGGGATCACATAATGTTAGTGTTTAGGCTTAGTACTTACCATTGCCTTTATTATTTCAGAAAAGTTGTCCATTAACTGGTAATTATGAATGTGATTAATATACTTGTCGAATATATATCACACCCCTGGCATATATGCAGAGATCTGCCCTTGATAAACCTATGTGTAAGTGTATGTAAACGTAGAAACATGTACATTTATACAGCATCCTTATTAATGGGCGGGGTCACGCATATGTATGAGGCAATGAGAATTTGTGAATAAATAGCATTCTGGCAGTCTAATAACGTCATATAACAACGAATACGATATGTATATATATACATCTCCAGGGATGACACAAGCCACACTTTTTAAAATGGCCAGCCAAGATAGAAAGGTGAAAGGACCTGACAAATCACTAGCAAGGTTGAAAGGACCAGTTGAAAGGTAAAATGATTTATTTTCAATATCTGTATATGTATTTTGTTATGCAATTTATAGTAATTTAGTTACCCCTCCACCCACCCGGGAATTGTGCAGCCTCAAAGCCCTCTTATCTCTCCTCAGTGTTCCTGTTTCCAGACATCAGCTAACGTTTTCTTTAATGCTTTGTTATATTTAAAAACACATCATTACATTTACGAGTGACGCCGGGTGTCGGGTCTGAATCCAAGCCAAGATCTGTGTGCTCGCAGTTTGCATGTGTTTTCCTGGTTTGCTCAAGTTGTTTCCATCATTTAAAGAGAAGTTCTTCATTCAATCATTTTTTTTTGGTGAACATCAGTGCATATCCTGTGATCAAGCGGTATCCCATCCAGGACGTAACGATATTCTATCTACCTTTTGACAGTTTCGTGGCTTTTCTGCATTGCACCTTCTGCTCTGTAGATGCTGCTCAGTGCAAATCAAATGAATAGAGCCACAGATATATTCATATATACAGCACGGCAAATATCTTGCTTTCCAGTCTGCATTTCATTAAAACTATCCTGTTGTATAAATATGCGATAGTATGTCTTAAGAATGCCTTAAATGGAAGAATGTAGCAACAGACACATCTTTACTCAAAGATGCTCTGCTCTTAGGTTGCAGCAGGGAGCCAACTGAGATCCCAGCATATCCACCAGCGGAACAACAAAAGATCAACAAAAGGTTTCAGAGCTGGAGAGCTTCAGGTACTTGGCACGGGAGTACAGACCTCCCATTCCCGTCTGCCGTCTGCACAGCTGTTTTTAGTACCTACCCGCTAATTACTCACATCTCTTGCACAAGCGTGACATACAGAAATCAGAGAGACTTCAGCCACCACCCACTGCACAAGCTCTTCTTGAACATCTTCACCTGTTTGATCAAGAATAGACTTGTTTCCAGGTACTTGTATTGTTTGTGCCGCACATTTTTTTAAGCAACATTTTTCAGATGAGAAAAGCAGATAATAAAATTGGAAGGGAATGGAAGAGTATTGATTAAATGGGAACAGGGAGCCACAGAGTGAGGGCACGATATTGACATAGCTTCGGTGAACCCAAGATGAATGAGGGTTATTTCATTTTATTGTCCTGTACTGCCAGTGAGTGGCTCCAACAAGCCTCTCCTGAGAACATCTTAGGAGTGCTGATCTGTCTCAGGCTGTTGATAAGAGACCCACACCACCAGGTAAAGTGTCCACTCCCATCTTCTCAATCTCACTGATGACATCAATGCTTCAGTTTACAGACAATACCTAACATTCCTGATGGGCTGTGTCACAGCATCAATACCTATCAAAATGTCTCACCCGAAAAACTAGCTAAGTAACATTTTCTGTTTTAAGGAAACCGCAATTCCGCCATATGAAAAGCAAACACTGCATTCTTTAGTTTGTGCCTGATTACGGTCAAACACAAATCTGTCGTTTTGTCGATTGTTAGCATGCGACGCCTTTTGTTTGCATTTTCTGTTTCAGAAAATTTTCCATGAACTCCACGGAGTTGATGGCCTAGCAAGGGTAAATCTATACAGATCTGTTTTAATTTCTGTAAACTCTATTAATAAATTTAAATAACGTATAAGTTAAGAAATTTTTCACTTCCCTACAGGATATGGAATCGGTGTCCAGTGACTATCTGGAGGGAGGATATCAAATATTTGCTGTGGACAAACTGGTCAACATGACATGTGAGCAACATGTTATCTCTTCTGTTTTTTAATGAATTTATTTTAGAATATTGACTCTCTTGATTTGCTTTGCTTGTTTTGTGCACAGATATATTCCAGAAGCTTTCTGCTGTTGAACACCAAAGAACCTGGGTTGTCAAGTGTCGCGCTCACGAGGTCGTCTGTGTTCCCTGTCCTGCCATTTTTTATCGCTGGCCTTGTCATTTAAATCTCCTTGCTTCAGTCACTTTACTGTCTTTGACAAAAATCCTCGGCCACAGAGTACTGATAAGTATCAGTCTTGGAGATATAGTAGTTGGGTTAGGCGAGTAGCACTGGTCTCTTGTGGAAGTAAATTCCGGACAGAATGTGTGGTATTAGCCAGCCAGGACTGATCCTGGGTCATTTGACTGAACAGATAAGAAACACAAATAAGTCTAATCAGACAGATATAGGGACCATAAGACCTTGGCAAACGGGGCACTATGTCTGTCACCCTTCAGCGTCAAACTCTGATCTTGACAGCCGCAGTGGGAGAAGCTCCAGAGAGCAGAGCCACATGAACAATGACAGATACATTTGTTCAGTGGCAGTACATTTGCAATTCTTGCTGTCACTGTAATGCCATCATTCATTTCACTTGTGGCATTCCCTCCCCTCACGCTTGCCATTATGATGTCATCATTAGCGCAAGGCCCACGACTCTCTTGCATCACTTTCGTTTTACGAGGTTCTTGAATCTTCTAGTAATTATCACGATTTTTCAAAAGACTTGGCACTTTTCTGCCACGTGACTGTAATGATAAAATTACTGTGTGATTTATCTTACACCTGATGTATGGTTTTGAATTGTGCGACAGCTGATGACAGCTGATGAGTAGCCATGCGGTTCTTGTGTAGCCCCCCGTGTGTGTTTCTGAGTTTCTCCTCTATGTGACTAGACCCTGGTGAAGCTTCTGGCCTCACGGGACACCAGTGCATTACTGGGAGCTCTGCTTGCCCTCACCAGCTTGGCAGACAGGTATCCATGCCCCTCAGCCCAGAGCTTCGTTAATGATGGTCACATGACTCGACTGTTTTTTATAATTATCAGGGGTAGCTATCAGGGCAGTGCGGTGGTGCAGTTGTTAGCACTATTACCTCACACCTCCGGGACCAGGGTTCGAGTCTCCAGGCATGGCTCCATATGTGTGGAGTTTGCATGTTCTCCCCGTGTCTTCGTGAGCTTTTCTCCGGAAAACATGCTGAAGTTGACTGGAGTGATTCAATTGCTCATAGTTGTGCCAGTGTGTGAGCATGCCCTACGACGGGTTGGCAGCATGCCCTACGACTGGATGGCAGCATGCCCTAAGACGGGTTGGCAGCATGCCCTACGACGGGTTGGCAGCATATCCTAGGTTGTCCGTGTAGGTTTTGGGATACGCTCTGAACCCTCCGTGACCCTAAATTGGACAAGCTGATTCAGAAAACGGAAGGATAGAGGCAGATATTAAGTGTTAATAAACTGGCTCAACTGAGGATTATGCTTGTCAACATTAAGGATTTAAGGGTTTTATTTGTCACATGCAAGGTACACACTCAGTATTCTTGTTGAATGATCTATGTTGAATGATTTCCTCTAGTCTGGAATATAAGGAGAAGATAGGAGAGCTGCCGGTGGTCGGAAGTTTTCTGGTGATACTTCAGGAGTATGACCTGCTTTTGAAAAGGTAAATGTGCTTTATTTTTTCTCACGTGGTCGATGTGGCCACACTCACGGTGCTGTGTGTCCCCGCATGGCCGCCGTCCCTCAGAGTGAGTGCAGAGCTGCTGAGGCTGCTGTGTCCCGCCCCGCGGATCCGGGAGCAGGTGCAGGCCTACGGGGGCGTCCCTGTGCTCCTCAGTCTGCTCCGGTCAGATCACCTCAGACTGCTGGGGAGCGCAGTGTGGGTCCTGGTACAGCTGTGCGAGGACCCTGGCATTGCAGCGGAGATCCGTGCCTGGGGCGGAGTGCAGCAACTGCTGCAAATTCCGCGCAAGTGAGTCTGTCGCCCGCAGTCCTGCAGTGCGTCGTCGGACAGGCCCTACATATGATGGCGTGGGCCAGAAAGAGGCCTCGGTGAAGGTTGTCCCTGGGCATAGTTTCTGGGGTGAAAATGGCATGCAGTCTTCTGAACTTCCCTTCCTGCTCCTCAAAGCAAGCGGGAATACATCTCGGACCGCTCTTCTGTGGAGACACTGTCCAGCGCCAACGTAGCTGGCCGCATCCAGAGGCAGCACGTCTCAGAGGAGTTCAGCCCAAAGGAAACATTGGAGAATGTGCTGTCTCTGACACACATACACACTCACACATACACACCTGTACACATATCTTTGTGGGGACCGTCCATTCATTTCTACGAGCAAAACTCTAATCCCAACATGACGACCTTAACCGCTACCCAGCCCTAACCTTAACCATAAGTAACCAAACAAAATGCAAGTCTTCTGGCTTTTTTAGTTTTTTGATTGCAGTCACAGATTTGAATAAAATTGGATTTCCCCATAAGGGGGTTGAAATAAATGGTGCCCCCTCAAAATAACATTAAAAAATGTTTTATCACATTCCGGGGACATTTAGTTCCCACAATGTAAAATATATCTGGGGTGCGCGTGCACGCACACACACACACACACCATGTGCTTGAATGAGTCAGAATGCTATAAATGGCTGAAAGCACTTTCCTTTTTCACCATTTGCACAAGTACATGCACTTTGGAAGGCTTCGTTTCTCATATCCAATCATGCTCTCCTTTGAGACGGGTATATATATATATATATATATATAGACGGGCCCAATGGAGATGCCACTATTCCTATGAGGCTTGAACTGGCTGCCTTTTATTTACTGGTACAGAGGCTTGACTCACTCAGCCAACACACACAGTGATGGCAGTCGATTGAGAATTAAACAGGGAACATATTAGCCAAAAGCAAACACAAAGGAGTCATTTTCTAGGGAATAAAGAAGAGAGCCAACAATCACAAGCATATCAGGCAGTCAGAAGTCACAGCAGGCAATGTTCTGCTGTCGAGCAGCCCTGTATGTGCCTTACGTCCCATTTATTTGAGAAACAAGCATAATGTGAAATCAGGAATTCAGACGCTGACCTTTGTTAGTTCCCACGATATAAGGCTGGAAGCTGGTTCTCAGAACCCTGCCCTATACTGGTCTGCTTAGCTGCACGTGACGTTTGGATGTCATGCTAGTTGCGTGTAATGTTAAAATGTTCTGTGCGCTTGCTTTGTGAGATACAACCCAGTTGTTGCAATTCACTTCACGCGTCCTTTCCCAGCATGCTGTGCGGCACTGACGGCGCTCATCCTGGACGACACCACGGCTCGTCATGTTGTTCAGGTGGGACACTCTCTACATTGTCCTCACCAGCACCATCCTCATAATACAAAGGCCTGCTCTTTTAAATATCCCTTGATTTCAGTTTTGGATTTAAATCGCAATATTGTTATCATTTAAACTGATATTTCCACAATACTTCTGAGAAATGAATCATTAGTATATTTTAAGCAAATTGAAGTCTATGCATGATTATTGAATATCTCAGGTACTCACTTCCAGATTTTGCGTAAATCCAGCGATAACATGCACAGTGCGCGGCCTGTCAAGGAAGCGGTGACCTCCTGCTCTTTGTCTTCCCAGGAGAATGGGGTGTATACCATAGGAAAGCTGGTTCTGCCACAATGCTCACAGCCTGGGCCAAAAGCAACATCCCTCCAGGTCTGCAGCATCGGTCCTAATGCAGTGTCCATATACACGATGAAACACACATCTGCATGAATTCTCCCAGTGAATGCAGCGCCCATATACACGATGAAACACACATCTGCATGAATTCTCCCAGTGAATGCAGCGCCCATATACACGATGAAACACACATCTGCATG
>JAODUD010000134.1:17540996-17560795 GCA_026784285.1 Stomatorhinus walkeri
CTGGGTGAGTGTCTTCTTTATCTCTCATCTGTGTGTGTGCTGGGTGAGTGTCTTCCTTATCTCTCATCTGTGTGTGTTCTGGGTGAGTGTCTCCCTGATCTCTGTGTGTGTGTGTACTGGGTGAGTGTCTTCTTTATCTCTCATCTGTGTGTGTGCTGGGTGAGTGTCTTCTTTATCTCTCATCTGTATGTGTGCTGGGTGAGTGTCTTCCTTATCTCTCATCTGTGTGTGTGCTGGGAGGGGGTGTCTCTGTCATCACCCAGATGAGCTGTTTAAAGATATAGGCCTGTTAGTATTATCCGCGCTGATAACTAAAATTCCTGTGTTTCAGTGGAGATCTTGCTGTTACAAAAACTACTCTCCGGCCAGGTAAGTCAGGCAATTGTGGAAGTACTTGCTTTTAGACTTATGATAATTCACTTTGCTTGTGCAGTTTTCCTTCTCTATCCACCAGTAGGGACCTGGCAGCCCATGCAGTGTAAATGAATCTGACATTTATACAATAACACATTTAATACTATCTGCGTGTGTCAAAAATAAGGCAGAAATTTGGGGAAGTTATGTTTTACTTGAACTGAACACGTACCATTTACACTGTATATGGACAAAAATATTGGGGCACACTTTTTGATCACTTTTTAATCACTGATTTCAGGTGTTTCACTCAGATCTATTGGCACAGGGGTGTAAAATCAAGCCCCTAGCCATGCAGTCAGGTTTACAAACATTTGTGAAGGAACGGGTCGTTCTAAAGAGCTCAGTGAATTCAAGTGAGGTGCTGTCATAGGATGCCACCTTTGTAATAAGTCAGTTTGTGAAATTCCTTCTCTGCTAGATATTCCACGGTTAACTATAAACGGTATTATTACAAAGTAAAAGCGTTTAGGAATGACAGAAACTCAGAGCGGGTTGGCGAGTACTGAGGTGCACAGAGCTCTGTTGACTCTATGACTGCAGAGTTCCAAACTTCCTTTGGCATTGACTCCAGCACAAAAACGGTGTGCTGGGAGCTTCATAGAACGGGCTTCCATGGCCGAGCAGCTGCATGCAGGCCTCACATCATCAAGGGTAATGCCGCACGTCAGATGGAGAGGCGTAAAGCACGAGGGAACTCCGTGTTCTGTGGAGTGACGAATCTCGCAATTTTGTCTGGCAGTCTGATGGATGAGTCTGAGTTTGGATGAAAATATTACCTGCCTGACTGGATTTCACCAACTGTAATGTTTGGTGGAGGAGGGATAATGGTATGCGGTTGTTTTTCAGGGGTTGGGTTAGGTCCCCTAGTTCCAGTGAAGGGAACTTTTAATGCTTCAACATACCAAGACATTTTGGACAATTCTATGCTTCCAACTTTGTGGGAACAGTTTGGGGAAGACCCTTTTCTGTACCAGCATGACTGTGCCCCAGTGCACAAAGCAAAGTCCGTAAAGACATAATTAGGTGAGTTTGTTGTGGAAGAAGTTGACTGACCCACACAGAGTCCTGACCTCAACCCCATCAAACACCTTTGGGATGAATTAGAATGGAACTTCCCACAGACACATTCCACAATCTTGTGTAAAGCCTTCCCAGAAGAGTGGGAGCTGTTATAGCTGCAAAAGGGGGAACGACTTCATATTCATGACTGTGGATTTAGAATGGGACATCATAAGAGTTCCTGTAGTTGTAATGGTCAGGTTTCCCAATATTTTTGTCCATATGGTTTACTTCTGAGCCAGCAGGATGTTGCAGTAGGGCATTAGAATACACAGAATTCAGAGGAATCATTGGTTTTCTCTGCCCCATAGCATCGGCAGGGATATGTGTGTCCCAGAAGAAAGTTCGCCAAATCGACGACCCCATTCAGACGCTGCTGCTGCTGTTGCATAAAATTATCTACATCAGTCAGGTGCAAGACAGTCGTTTCTCTGCCTGAAATATTGCTGTATTGCAAATGAAAGGGCCTATGATAGAATTTAGATTGATGAACTGAATGAACTCCAATTACACCCTATTTGGGATAGTTTGCTGCTAGCAGTTTAACCATGTTTTCACTTTTCAAGACAAATTTTGTGAAGGCCGAATAAACATTATGTCTCAGAAACCCTATTAATATTTCTAAAAATCTACTATCTGTAACATATTGAAATCATAAGAAAGTGAAAAATATATGAACAAGATTGTTCAATGAATGGTATGGGCTAGTCTAGCTGTACATTAAGTGTTTCCAAAGGGATGAACGACTGATCACATTTATGTGTCTGCCTCAGATTACAATAATTCCTTTATCTACAAGTGGACAAATCTCTCAATGTTCTTTAGACCTTCACATTTGTTCTGTTGTTTTCCAGCTTCCTCCGACTCTTCAGCATGATTTTAAACGTTGGGTGGTTGAGAAGTTCAAGAAGACTCTCTTTGACTCCAGGAGCAGCCCTTCCAACCTTAAGTTGGAGCTAAAGAAGGTCAGGTGGATTAGCAAGTGCGAATACAACCATGCAGAAGGGGGGGGGGGGGGTGTGTGAAAAGAAGGAGGTAACCTAAGCCTCCTTGGCATGAATAAGTTCCTCCCCCCATAGTGATCTCTCAAACACTGTTTGGCTTCTTCACAGCTCCTGCAAGGATCTCCAGAAGTCATCGAGCAGATCGATTTGAACTGGTCATCCTCCATTCAGTCTTTTGGGGGGAAACGGTTCTGCATTGATGATAAAGGTCCCCATTAATATCCTTCATGTAACTGACAGCAAAAGTCCTTTAGTTAATGCTTGCAGTCCTTTTTATGTATGTGACTCTTTGTTTACACAACTTGAAATTTAAAAATAGTTTTTTAGAATTTTATGGAATTCAGTGTCCCAGCAAAAAGGGACTTTCATGCAAATTTCATAATTTTGTGCTTATTTCATGAATTTACTATAGCAGTAATCGATAAATACGCACCTTTGAATTATTTTTCTTCTATAAAACCTGAACCACGGGTGGTTATTTTACACTTTTTCCTTCTCTATCCATCTGTAGTACTTTTAAACAGCATGGATTAGTGGGAATTGGAGGATTAGACACTGGAAAAGGAGGAGGACTGGAATTGTTATCATGTTACAGGAATGTCATTGTTGAAAGCAGAATACTGATGGTATTTAGACGCATTCATGTTAAACAGATATGCGGTGTGAGAATAGTCATGTTTTCACAGGTGATTCTGACTATGCAAGTCTTCAGGAGGGAATAACATACGAACAGATGATGGTAAGAATTACATTTTTGTACTCAGTACTGTTTATTCTTACGTAAACGTTTCCAATTTTTGCTGTAGCGATCAAGATGTTTGGTAATAAAAATAGCATCTTTCCTCCTATGTTTTCAGACTATAATTGAAGAAGTATTGGAAGAAAACGAATACTGCAGCGCATTATCGAACAGGTAGCTGGCCAACGTTAGATCCCCTGCGGGGGTTTTGTAATCATTGTAACAATATGATAACCAAATTCTTTAACATGGTTAGGCACTTGCAAAGCTTATGAGTGAACTAACTGCTTTTAGTTAATTGTATGTTCTTGCACAGTAAGTCACTTCTCTTTGGAGGAAGATAATTAAAATTAATCCAGAATTTATATTACGTTTCTGCTGCCAGTAATGATTTTGGTGTCATTTTAAGCTTTTTTATGTCTATTTGTAACACAGACTTATTGAATTTGCATGAAAAGAGGTGCCAACATCAAAAAGTATGGTGTCTCAGTGTAGGCTGTTAAAATGTATTCAGTTTGTTGATTTTAAATTAATGGTATTTAGTTAATCGCTGGCTGCTTTTCTTTGGTTAATGGGAGTGGCCACCATCCTTAGACGCAGAAGAACAGAAGACTTTACCCCAGCAAAGGTGTGGCGGCACCACACTTATAACCTCCCGATGTCCAGGTCTTACTGCCAGAAAACCACAGAATGAAATTCTTCAGACGATGGCTTTTGTACTGAATTGTAGAATTACAATTATCTTCTCACCGAGCCTAGGTCCACAGTAGGTAGCCCTACAACGTGTAGGATGACTGGAATGCTGAATAGAGAAGCTTGCCTGCTCTCATGAACCTGGTTTAGAAAATATCTGTGCCTGCCAATTTTACTGACAGAGTAGATGAATGTTTACTGACAGAGCACATGGATTTAAAATTAAAATGCAGCGCTTCTTCGAGAAAAGGGAGCTGATTACTTTTGTCGTCGCTGAATAAGTTTTAATACATAAAAGTACGAGGGAACGTATTTGTAGTTTTTAAACCTCCAGTTTGTGAAGTTTAGTGTTTTCGGAGTCCATAATCTCCTGCTTTTACTTGAGTTCTGCTTTATGCACAATTATCATTGCCTCTCCTGTGATTTTAGGTCCTGATCAAACCCAGTAATTGCACATGATTATCGAGGGAGAAAAGCTGAAAAACAATGTGAGAACTAGTACATGCTGTGAAGTTTAAATAGTGCATATTTATAACCTCTGAATCTGTACCTCATTATTCGTTGATTGGTTTGCTCTGTGGTGAAATAGAACAGTGGATCATTTTTTAGTTCTCTGAAATTTTGGAGTTATAGTTTGTGATGCCTGGCAATGAAAATATATCGCTGTGTGTTTCTTCCAAAGATATTAAATTAAAGCTGTATTCTTTCAGTTTTTGAAATCTCAGGGTACTCTTGCAGCACTTTGTATTGTAAGCACAGCATATACAGTATGCTGCATGCATGTCTGTCTGTATGTATGCGGTACTTATATTTACAATCCAAAACAGCGTGTCGAAAAATGCACATGGCTTGCATATTTGGGCATGATAGGCTTTGTTACTTAATTATCTCTACATTCTTTGTATTTTGCTTAATTCTCCTGGTAATGTTGGTGATATCCATGTAGTTCAGCTCTCTTGCATGTTTTTTGTAACGTCTTAAAAATACTTTTTCTTATTCGGCCAAGCTACATCAGAATGGTAAAGAAAAATGTATAACGTTTTATGAAGATTCATGTGTTAACAGTTTTTGTGCCCTTGAAATTTAATGACTTAACGAGAATAAATTCTGATCAATAAATCAACAAACATTGTGTTCTTAGTGTTCAAAATTACAAGTCGTGTTCAGTCTCATAAATATACGAACTGGGATGAATTATGAGAACAGAAGGATGTGGCTGGATACATGAATGTAATGGACTTTGTTTTTCATGTTAATGACCCATTAAAAAACATCTTAATATCAGTAATCTATTAAATATGATGACCATTACACATACTGTACAACAGCTAATACCTGTGGTGGTTTAACATAGACTCAGTTTGGAATTAAATTTCATCCCATACAGTATAACGAGTATAATTCTGTGGAAGTAGCAGCCAACCTAGTGTCAGCTTAAGAGAGCTCAATCGCTCGAAAGTAGACAACTGCACATATTGTAAAAGGACCCTTTCATTATGAGTGATATTCCTCACTCTTCCTGCTGTTCTGCGTCACCTCTGAGATTCAGATTCTTTATTGAAGACCCAGAGCTGTTTTTTAAACTGTTTCTAATATTTCACTGTGGGCCAGTGTGCGACTCACTGGGCTTGAATGATATGACTGTGATCGGAAGGTAAGCGGTTCGCATCCCCTGGCCGGCAGTGTCGGATTGCCTTAGCAAAGCCCTTGCCTGCAGAGATACTCTGCCTGCTTTCTCAAATGTGTGTCACTTAGGATAAAGGGCATCTGATAGATATAGTATAAAATGTGAGTTACAATTCTTGGAGAAGAGAAACCTACATATATAATGGCATCGTGTGTGAGCCTCAAACTGTTTAATACAAATAAATACAATTACAGTCGACACTCTAGAATTAGACATCAGACCTAAGCTTAATTGACAAGCAGGATTTGACAGTTCTAGTCCTGGTTGGCCACAGGATATGCTAGCTTTCCTTCCAGTCAAAGTCTTAATTAATTAGGCTTGATTGAGGTGTCTGATTGAGACACATGATGTAATTCACAAGTTTGAGGCATTGATGACTCTATATATTTTTTGAAATACATTAAACTGAATTAGTCACAGAATACATTCTACACCATAATTATTACTAATATTAATTAACTTTAAAATTGATTTGTAGAATGTATGGAGTCCGTGCCTTAACATGATTTGTCTAACAGGATTTGAATTCATTGTCCCTCCTTGGTGACCGATCAAAATGAATGCTTTGAGCAAAATACTGCAAGATAGAAATCATAAAATATTCAGAAATATATTTTAGGATTTAAAGATCTGCTTGTATCAATAAAAAAACTGAGGAGGAAATATTTTCAACACCCCTGAGCAGCGTCAGACGCCGTAATGTCAAGAAACCTCTGTAGGAGGTCTGGGATTCCTGTCTTCTCGTAGGCTGGGACAGACTCAGTGGACGGAAGAGTTAAGCAAACCAAGAACTTTATCTAATCACCTCTAATCACATGGGCCCCTAAAATGCAGGCTACTAAGACCAACCCCCCCCCCCATGCAAAAACTGAGCAAAACAAAGAACATCACTTGTTTAAAGCCATGACAGATGTCACCGGGAGAAGATTACTTTTCCCCTCTTCTCAGCTGACCCAATGAAACACTCTAACAGGGCATTTAGTTTAAACAGAGCCATCTGGGTTTCATTAAACTGGTAACTGGCAGAATACCATCCACCTTCCAAGATGCAAATTACCCCACGACTCTGTGCTGTTTCTGCACTCCTTGCAGACCCACGACTCTGTGCTGTTTCTGCTCCCTTTGCAGACCCACGACTCTGTGCTGTTTCTGCTCCCCTTGCAGACCCACGACTCTGTGCTGTTTCTGCACCCCTTGCAGACCCACACTGTGCTATAGAGCAGCGTTTCCTGACTGATGCAGCCTCAGGACCCACGTCATTATTTGATCAGCAAGTCGCAACCCAATTTCAGCAACCACTGAGGGGGGGTTGGGCGCAGTGAGTGGAGACAGTAAAAGTTGTCGACTGGGGGAGGAGCTGGGATGGTAAAAGGTAACTGTATTGGAAATGACATTGCATAGGATCCATGGCGAGGCTGTAAAACAATAGAAACCATTAGAGTTCAGACCTGATCTCTATTATTTTGTTTGCTTCACAGTGTCCACGGTTAATGTTTTTTTCCAGAGTAATTTTTTGGTACGCGTGCACCCCGTAACCCACTGAAAATGGTATTGGCCATGACCCAACAGTTGAGAAACGCTGCTGAAGCATTTCTGTTCCTAGGTTATACGGTAGGTTTTCTGCTTGCATCGGAAGGACTGAAGGTGCTCGAGGGGTCCCCTAAGACCTGCCGAACTCCAACACCGAACACCGCGTCGGAGACGACCGAATTTCGTGGCCGGAATAGTGCATGGAGTAGCGCACATGGGCAGATTGCAGAAGGGCACTTGCCTGTCAGAAAGGGCCGTCCCTCTTTGTCCCTGGCATACGAGAGGTTATATACTGCCTGATACAGCTGTAGGTCAAACTGCTAAGCGTTCATTGCCCAGCTTATATCAGGTCACAACATGCCTGGGGCTCTCACTGGGTTGAAAACACTTTTAGGTGCAGCACTAATGAGTTTATAGGGAGATGTCAGTTGTACAAGGTATCATCTGCACCCCCTGCGCTCGCTGTGGGTTATGTGGCATGGTGGGGCACCCACTGCTGGGACAGGAGCCGAAGGTGACATCAGAGTGGCCCAGTCAGAAGAGGCAGGGGGGGGGGGGGGGGGTAAAGCAGGGATCACGAGAGATGCTGAGGTCATTGATGCAGAACCACATGGAAGTTTTTCAGGGACACGAAAGTAGAATAGAAGCAGAGGGAGACCAGGACAAGGCTTAGTACACAATAGATTCATGAGGGGAAGCAGGATTGGTCAGCGGCCTGGAAAAGATGCGAGAACCTGCTCTCCCGCCAGAGCTGGTCTAGAGTCCCACCTAGATTACTCAAACTCCAAGCTGCATATCTGTCTAAAGCCAAAGATGCTTAAATAAGCCATACGTACAGTTCATTTGCCATACATAAAATATATTGACTTTGACAGGTATGCCTCACTGAGGAACACCACCCATATTTCTCGACAGCAAACAGAAGCAGCTAATTATCCCGACACTAACGCACACCACCCTGTAAACAAAAATGGCTTAAGTGCCACTAAATCTAATACTCTACTCACGGGTGGCGGACACGGCTAACTAGATCTCCGTGACAGGAGAGTCGCTCCAGGGTCACCCGTTAGGTTGGATGCACATTTCCAACGTAATTTAATCAGAAAAAGATTCTTCACCAGGAGTTTCTCTCTAGTCAAGCTCGGTTAGGTCTCACAGCAGAAATTTGTTTATTTTACATATGATTGGCCATTAAACATTCCTCGTTAGAAAACGGCCACAGCTGTGGTTGTTGCGGTTCATCATTTTCCTCATCAGGTGCTAATGCTCATCGTTAAGGACGTATTAATAGACTCTTGCTAAAGGTTATCTTGGAGCACAGCATTGAGATATTTGCAGGAGTCTTCAGGAACATTCATCTTCGAGCGGGTCATGATTATTCTCTTTCCAGTCATTATGCTGAAAGGAGATGGAGCATTTCAGAGGCGAATAATTAATTAATTATGGAGATGTAGTTACCAAAACGTGTTAAAAACATCCACTGCATAAAGAGAAGGCAGTAGTAAGGCAAGGCAAACCCTGAACAGAGATCATGCGTGAGGCTCAGCCAGTGGTATAGCCACACATACCTTGCAATCATTTAGATCCAGACCCTTCAGTCCAACAAAATGGAATGATTTCTCTGGTCTGTAATCCTGACAGTGGCAGCATGATTTTTAATGTTATTATTATAATGCTGTGACCCACACCCATTAGTACTGAGAACAGGCAGCCAGGCGTGCCAGTGGCTGGAAATGGTATTCTAATTTTAAACCCCTGTGACAGACACCCACATCCCAGTGGGACAAGCCACATCAAGGTAAAAACGCGTGCCATCTCCGTTTCCATGGAGACCGCCGTTCATCTGCCGCATCTTCTAATTGAAGCGCATTGTGGTCGTGTAAACAAATCCCCGAGATCGGCAACATCCACCGCTAAATATCAAAACGGAGCCCCGCTTGAGCTTTGAGCCCGGAACTCCTGATGTACTCTCAGCTATTGGATCACCTGTTTGAAACGCTGCCTTGTGCTCTGCTTTTGTTATTATGTACAAAATCAGTAGAGGGCACGGCGGAGCAGGAACCAAGCCTGCGTTTGCACACGCGATGATGCCGGCTTTCAGTGTTTAGGTCCCTGCTGCTGCAGTCTGGGTCAGACAGGCTTTCGTTATATATTAATCTGTCATTGATGTTAAATAAAAAGGATTTAAATCAGCATTGATAGTTCATTTTAATTAGTATTAATTCTTTGAGTAAAGCATCGTTTCTTAATGCTCTGTGCTTGCAAGAATTCAAGTTTTTTGGTTTTTTTTCTCGATAGTTTCTCACATGATGCAAAATGGGGAAATTTATAAAATGGATTGTTTTAAGTTTTATTTATTGCATATTGTTTTTTTGAGAAAAAAAATTATAAATGCACGTTCACATACTTTGAATTGGCAAAATACTTTTAACGGTACATGGAAAAGATGTATGTTTATATAGTGCATATATTTTTATACACAAAATTTATGCTGATCGTAATATTCATTCTACAGACCACGCTACACCTCTTTCTATATGTAAGGTTTTGCATCTATTTGTTCAAAAGCATCCAGTTGAGGTGGACTGGCGTCTCCAAATGGCCTGCTATATGAACTCTCTGACACACCGACATTCCACCCAAAGTGTCCTGATGCCTTGTGCTCTGGGCTGCCTTGGATTCAGGAAATCAGATGATATAATCGTTCCACTTGTCACGCATACCTAAGGCTTCCACTTAAACAGACGCCAGCCTGTTGTTTAGCATTGCTGGACACTTAGTCAATGGACGGGCTGGGGATGTCCTGGCATATAAAGATATTCCAGCATGTCAAACTAAATCATTGTAACTGGCTGAGGAATGCGTAGATTTTTAAAAGAAAAAACTATACATGTTTATTTAAAAATAAATATATTTAATTGTTTTGCCGATGAAGTCAATGGTAAACAGTATAAGAACATAAAAAGCATTGTTAATTATTGAAGAAGCACTGTTTAAAATACACATTCAACAGAGTATAAATAAAAATTTTCACTACACGGTTCCCATGGAAACAGGTTTAGTCACCAAGAAAGCAGTAGTACGAGTTAAAGATGTGTTGCTGTCCTTTAAAAACATGTTATTCACCATCAACATCAGACGTGTGCATGAGTAGCGACGCCAAGAATCTTGCAGCATCTTCCTCTGAGACACTGCATGATGTGGTGCCTGGTTTTTTATGTTTGATAACACACCAATTTGGCAGGCAGACACCATGATAAGGCTTTAGCCTTAATTTGTCTGCACCCTGCTGTTTGCTGCCAGTGCCGGGTTTCAGCGTGAAGCTGGTGAAGCCTTATGGGTAGACTGAGCAGACTGTGTCCATGTTTCATAGCTCAGTCACAAAGCAGACCCTCAGCTTCAGTCAGTCAAAGCAACTCACAGGTGTCTCTGCCCCTTCCAGTGTACTGAGATACAAAAGTGGGTAAGACCCAATTTTTGAGGGGGCATATTGTAATATTTACTGCTAAAATACTGCTTTGAATAAGACATTCTTTAACACTGCATAAATAGGCCTTTTTCTTCCTGTCTGCATTATCCATTGCATAACTTGAGGTATTCCTTGAACTCATTTTACGTAAAGGAAAGTGCGATGTTTTCAGGAACAATGCACTAGGTATTTAAATGATACCTTGCCTAACACAACTTTGTTTAGGTAGAAAATACATGTCTGAATATTATTTGCTTTATCTAAAACAGAAGTAACATGATTTTTTTGTATGTTTAGTGGTAGCATTTTATAAATGAAGCCTAATATGTAGCCCATTCATATCAGCTATTACATAAATATTGGGAATTTACCTCTCGGATGTCTACAGTGGAAGACTAAACCCTGGAAAATGAAATGCAACTTAAGACTTAGAAAACGTACTAACATTTGTAAGTTCATTCAAAAGATCTATCTAAGAGTAAAATCTAATTATTCCTCTTATCTTAAGTAACGTTATCGAAGAATGTATCTGAATATATCAGGTTTTGATAAGTGCTTTAACAATGAACGGTGCATTCGAGACTTGGTGCCAATCTGAGGACATTCAGAGGCAAACAGCCCCAACCAAGCGGGATGAGACAGGAGAAGTCTGCGAGTAATTGGCACGATAACTGGGTAAGTAACCGCTTCATTAATTATAATGCACAGTCCCCTCAGCGTGTGAGTGATTCCATGGCTGCTCTACCAGCAGCGAGAGGTAAACACAGATTACATAAAAGAAAAGCTCTGTTGTGGTTTTAAAATGACCTAAAGCTCCAACTTACTGTGTCCGTGTTTTACTACGGGATACTCGTCGTTAAGTAATGTAGTGAACGTACTGAACTGATGAAAGAACTGGACTTTCATGGCCCAGAGTAAAATCAGTAATAATGTCCTCAATCAACGGCTGTAAGGTCATCTGGGTTCGAAGAGCTTTTTGCAGTCCTATTAAGTAACGGCAAGTGGGCACAAAGTTATAAACCATCTTTAAATATGACCGGTTAACAGATGTAAATACATTGCTAAGCTATCTATACGCGAGAACATTCTGTGTGACTATTTCAAGGACTTTTAATAAGTCAGCTTTTGCTTGAAGTATTGCCTCAAACATTGTTATATTTATGACAAAAGCACCACAACAATCAAAGGAAAAGTTGAGCCATACAATGGTATGTACAATGTACGCCGATGACAAAGATAGTTCAGTTTGTTTACCGAGCTGGATCCACCATGCAGATATAAACCTATACAATGGAAGCCTGAAATGTGTTCCTTTCTTTAGGGCTGTAACATGATGAAGTTATCCAATCTGGAATGTCGAAGGCTCGGAAGGAAAGATTTATACACTAAGCATAGGTCCTCTGTGGCCAGGTGGTGTCATTACATCCAAAGGAACACGGGGCAATGTTCGACCACATATCTGCCGGGACCTTCTTCTCGGCTGTGCAAAGGAACGTCTCATGTGAAGATCTGCCGCTGCTCAGTCGAGGGGGGCGGGGCAGTCTGTGGACTCGGGGGACGAGAGGCTGGGGCCCGGACCCCCGCTCGGGCTGCTGTCCTCCGAGCTCTGCTCCTCCTGGCCCTCAGCGTTCTCCAGCATCTCCTGGATGAGCGGGGGCATCGAACCGGGGATCTCCATCTTCAAAGTGATGACTCTCTCAGCACCTGTTTGGCAGGAGACACGCACCGTTCAGCGCCCCAGTGAACGTCGTCACACAGGCTTTCGGGTTGGTTGGAAGGTGGCGTGGTGGCCCACTGGGTCTGTTGTACCCTCACATCTCCCGAGCTGCGGGTTTGAATCCCACCCCAGGCTCTGTGTGACTAGATCTTTGCTTCATTCCTCCATGTCTTGTAGTCCTTTCATCCTACTCCCTTTCTTCCCAGAGCACAAAACACATGTGGTCTAGGTTAAGGGAAGTCTCTAAATTGCCCATAGTGTGTGAATGTATGTGTCCAAAACTGGAGCAGACCTTTGCTAGTTTGCAGACCTAGTGTAGCTCTATGCTAGACACAAAAATTGGAAATCAAATATATCTTTCCAAAACAAATTTAATGATAAAAACCTTCTTTCATTACAGGACTTATTATTCTTAAACTTGGAATATTTCTGATTGCAAAGAAACAGCCACTAAACTTCCTGTTATAACGACAGTACCTTTATTGGATGCCTGTTTTGCTCGTTAAAAATGACGCAACATTAGCAATTAGCTAGCACCGCAGTGAGTTTCTGACTCAGACTGCAGGGCCTGGCTGGCTGACCTTTAGCGCTGATGCTACGCAGGTCTGTGATCTTCATGAGGATCTTGGGAAACATGTGTGGCTTGCTGGGCCGACGCCTGCGGATGTAGATCTTCAGCGCTTCCAGCAGAGGCTCCTGCAACTTGTCCACCTTGGAGGGTTCCTCCAGGTCCTGTCGATCTGAAAGGCCGTTGCCAAGAAGCTCAAGGTGCTGCCGTCTGACAGATTCCCTCCCCTATCATCCCTCACAGACACTCGAGTTGATAATCCTGACATCACAGGCATCACCTTCATAAGAACCACTACAGCTTACTCAAGCTGTGCCAAGGAACCTCAGCTATACAAAAATAAATCCTGGAATATCAAGCACGACATCAGATACTCTGATCAGAATGCACACTTGATGATAACTGTTGATGTGGCACATTGCGTAGGACTGAGGGTTGGCATCCCAGCTGCATATGGGGTTGCCATGTTCTTCCTGTCATGTGAGGTTTACTCCCTCAGCCCAAACACATGAAGATTGGCTGAAGGCATCTCGAAATTGCCAGCGGTCAGGTTGGAGTGTTCCCTACTGCCATTCCATCCAACGTGTACCTTCCCTTGCCTTCTACCTTCTGACAGGGATAAGATCCAGTCTGTGCAGAGTAAGTGGTTGAAAAATAGATGGATGATTATTTCAATAACAAAACCAGCAGCAGGTTCCAACAGCTGTTCTACGCCTGACCAGTAGATGGCACTGTGAACACACACAATTCAGAACCCCTGTAAGTGAAACCCATAATTCCATGTAGCTCATGTTGCACTAATGAAAAGTTCCATGCTACTCAGCATGAGTCACTCAGTCTAATTCCACTCAGAAGTGTGTGGCTATGGCCAAAACGAGATGCGACTTAAAGATTCTTCAAATTTTCACCATCTAGATGAAAAGTGGGGTGCACAGCTTGTGGTTTCCTTGTAATTAAACAACGCAAAATAATTTGTCATTATGAGCCCCTGTTGTGTTGATCAGTAGAGAGTCAGTGTAGACTTACCTTCAGACAACTCATTTAAATTAGCACGTTAACATCTGAAGTCTCCAGCTGCTATTTTCAGGCTTCGGGGACGTAGGAGATAACGGCGGAATGGACACCCGTTGTACATCCCATATATTATTCTACTACATTTACTCACTTATTTGAAGATTTTATCTTAAGCAACTAACGGTAGAGGGAAGGTATGTGCTCACGGGGATTTGAACCCATGCCCTTTAACTTCTTAGAACTATAGGAGCTATTATTCTTATTATGTTATTCTTAACAGAAACAGATAGAAACACTGACAGTAGACGGCCTTAACGGCAACGCCTGTGTGTGCCCGCTCCGCTCTCATGCCGCATGGCGGACGGGGCTTCCTGCTCGGGCATCACCTCCGGAGATGAGACATATGGCGCTCAGCAGGCCGCTCTCCGTGTCGTCCATGTCTAAGGGTAGCAGCTGGCCGGCGAAGGTGAACACCAGGTCCGTGAGGGGCCCAAAGCCAGCGTTGTGCATCTGTGTGCGGTTTAGCGTCAGGCCGTCCGAGAAGGTCATGGTGTCCTGGTCAGGTGTGTACCTGGTGCAGATCCTCAAGATCTATGGGGTGCAGAAAGGGGTGATGAACCAGCAGCATCACAGAGACACTTCTTGATTCGGTTCCAAGTATTTTCACTTCGCCTTTACAAGTTTGCAGGCATTTGATTTCTCGGCCTGTTACAATTGATTGGTCTCCCGTTTGGTCTTCCAATTGCACCAATGGTCCCTCACTTCGAGTTTGGGCTTTACATACGATTTTCACACTCTCTGCATGTCTTGAATCATCTACAATATGGTGCCTTGTCTGAGGTCCTGTTCTGACCCGAAGACATCACACATTTCCAAACCACCCTCCTCTCCGCTCCAGTATGTCCGCCTCACCCTTCATGTCAAACGTGCAGCCAGACCCGCCCCCCACTGATAATGTTAATATCTAAAAGGACATTTAGTTGTCCGTAATGCCAAAGAGGGCCCTTGAAAAAGGGGAAAATGAGAGCACAGGTATTACATTATGAAGACACAGCCCTGCCCGGAAAGGAGCCGTGAATGAGTGCAGCCTTTGAGGATTTTGGAGGACAGCACTGTCGCTGAGAGGCGAGGGCCGCCGCATGATGAAACAGAATAAAACATGTTCAGTGTGACCTACAGGGACTGAGCCCACAAACACTGCCGGTCCAATCCCATTATTCAGCCCTCAGATGTCAAAAAATTACAACATTCACGGAGCACCGGCAAATTCCAATAAACAAAACACCCAAAATCTACACGACATACTTAGAAAGCACCATCTCACAGCAAGCCAGCTGTGTCTTAAAACTAAGGTCACATCGTTGCCTCTATTTAATTGGCTTAAAAAGCAATTTTCATTGTAGTGTACTTATTATGGTTGCAGTGGGAAAATGTGTTAAACCAAATTTAATCTAACATTCACAGCTGTTTCCCATGTAGTGGCTAATCGGAGCCCATGGCCGGTACCTACCTGTGGTCCAGGTGATAGCTAACTAATTTTAGTGCAAAACAAAATATGCCGGCATGTTTATTTACACTATGAATGATTAAACTGTCAGCTGTTCACATTTTAGAACACCATGAGCAACACGCTAACGTTGTAGCATCAAACTCAGACCAGGTTACCCGAATGCAAGGAGAAACACTGTGTGCTTCTGTGTAACGATATTTCAGGATTCATTAGTCATATATCTGCTGGACGTTAAAGCAGAAAGCAGTGTAGGATCCACGGGGTTGAAATTGGTGTGTATCCTCTCTCCCCTGGGGGAGGAGATAATCACATCACGGAGCTGTGTGGCCGTATAGGGGGGCATGCGCAGCCACCCCCAGAAACGTACACACATCACCTACATGCACCCCGCATTTGGGTCCAGCATTTTCCTTGTATCAAATCATAAAACGAAGTAAAAAAAAGTCACACCCCTAGTGAAAAAGTGCAACCCTAAGCTTTCATTTTAGTAATGCGACTGAATGATTCCGGGAAGGATGGAAAAAGTCCACTTTCAAATAAAAGGCTACTTTTCAAATAGCTGAATTGAAATGATGACGCTGTGCTATAAACTGCCCAATTACTCGGCTACCGCCATGTGTGTTTTGAGTTTTTCAGCTTAGCGATTAACTGACGGAAAGTTCCAGTAGGGGATACCAGGAGGGACATTGTGAAATGATTGTGAGGGTGCTCACTGCTGATTAAAGATGCGTTGGTACACCATCTGCTTAAAAGACGGCTACTGAAATGGCTGAGCGGTTGTAATATCTACAGAGACGAAAACCAAATTGTGGAAAATATGTCTCATCTGGACAACCTGACAGCTTCCCACACAAGTTCCGTTGTGAGTTGATAGGTGACGCAGCAGCGATACCTACCAGTATGTCAAGGCAGGCGGCCTTGAGGAGGGTGATCTGGTCGGCTATGGTGAGTCCCCCAAAGCCGGGCACCTTCTTGGCAAACTCCACGATCTTGATGATGCACTTGGTGGCCAGTTCGCTGAACTTATCCCAAAGGCCCAGGTCTAGGCGGACGCGGTGGTCGGCGCTCGAATTCTGTGGCCGGGCAAAGACAGGAGAACCGGGACTCAACCATAGACGGCATCCCATGAGACATAAGGCGTCATCTTCCGGAAGGCTGCGCTGTCTTGGCACCTTGGCCTGACTCAAAGAGCGCCGTCGTTTCTGTTTTGACACGCCCAAAAGTTAGCACATCTTTCCCTACCAGGCTGACGGGTCTAACTGAGACACACCATCTAATGTATCCTGACTTACCTGCTGGAAGGTCAACACAATCGCAAATACAGCTCCTTTATACCGATCCATTCCATAATTTTATACTCGCCGTGACTTTGCACTCTTTCGCAGAAGGTCACACAAAAATGGCACGTCCCTCTCCTGTAATTAACATCATATGCCTGGAAAAAACCTCAATAAACTAATTATGATGACAGGAATATCTATTTTAATTTAGGGCAGTACAGTACCTCATACTAACTGAAAGACAGGCACATGGTAGTGAGAATATTTTTGGGTTCAGCAGCGATTCCATAAGGTGTGTGGGCAACAATTTTCCTCTCACCTGTTTATATCTGTGCATCTCACAGGAGAGCAAGAACAGACCAGAACTGTATTTGTTCAAATGGAAAATCAATTAAAGCCTCGGTTGTGAGAAGTAAACCTGAAGGACAGGGAGCTCGAAAGCATCCAGGGGGGGCCTCGGCCATGTTCACACGGAGGAGCTCGCCAGAGTTACAGGAAACAGGGGGGGGGCAGAGGCCTCTGATGGGGAGGCGGAAGGAAGCAGGAGGTGCAGAAGGAAAGCAAAAGGCACAAGGTTAAATGTTTAAAACAGGCAGCGCTAACACAAATAATGAAGTTGCCCGAGGCAGGGAGGTGCGTCAGGATCCCGTTCTTCTCCGTCCCTCCTCCACCAAAGGCCTAAATCAACAGAGTTAATTGCCCGGTCAATGAACTGTGAATGCAGCCTGGATGAGATATGCTATTATACTGTTGCGATTTACTGTAGTTGCCTTTCAGAAGTCCTCTTCCACTGCTCTTCTACACAAGCTGCCTGTCCGGCTCTCTGACTGAAGCTGGGCGTCCCCACATGAGACGCCTTTTATTTTTAAAGCGTCATTCCAGAAGCTTCTAGGAGCACTCGTTTAAATTCTATTATTTGGCCCCCATTAATGTCACCTTTTAGGAGATGGCTCTCGCCCGTCAGCGCTTTTCGGTAACACTGGGAAATGCTGTTTAACCATGCTTCCTTTTTTCTGTTGTGCGGAGACTGCTTGTGGGACAGAGAGAGAGAGAGAGAGAGCACCTCTGCGAAATGTCCAGGGTCTGCGTACAGGTGGAGAGTAGCCAGGGTATACGAGTCTGACGGCAGTGCTATTTTAGAACGCCACCTTGTTTCGGTTTGCCGCGAATAGCTCCTTTGTTCTGGCTCACTGAGTTGCTGCAGGGATGACAGGGACGTACAGTTAGGTCAGACTTTCGCTCTGAAGTGATGCTCCTTGCCCGAGGGCAGATTTCACAGTCAGAGCAGAGTCAGAGAGCAGTCAGACTCTCTGCTGTTGCAGGGGATCTAAGCGTGTTTACTGAGGTGTGTGAACCTACCTGATATATAAAACAGTGCTGGATAGTGTGGTCTGCTGAACCTTGACGCAGCAGATCGCTTAAATTAAAACACTGACGTAGCTACAATTAACATTTATAAAATGTGAGACTGTTGATAGTGTCTAATATCTCTCTGATTTAGATGGTTATAGGGAAGCCAGTAATTTTAAAAGCTAATACACTGACAAATATAATTTTATTTCATCCACGAAAACACAAGTTAAACATCAGACAGCATCCTAAATGTATGTGTTTTTGTGGAATATTATTATCTTACAGTGGGGGGGGGGGCCACACATATAAAAGCAAGTTGTGAAAATGAACGTCTATTCTTCTCGTTGCTCAAAGGCATCGCACGGCGGCCAATTTACACGCCGGACGCCATTTGCCGCGCTGCGGGACGCGGTGTGACGGCAAGGCACTTTGGCCGAGACGGCTGCCGCCCATCCGGCCCCCGGCCCCCGTGCAGACAGATCGCCGCTGCACCAAATAAATTCACTGGGGGCAAACGGCGGCAGACATAAAACGGCGGATATATGTCCCATCTTGGGAGAACGGCAGGCACGGAAAAGGCACTAAATATTATCCCCAGTTAAGCGAAAGAGGCATTATGTTGTACTTAAATCACTCAGAATGAGCTCTGTGAGCCTCATTGAGACGTATAATGTCTCTGTGGGACAACTGTAAGCGCACTCTGGGTCTGACGGCAAGACACCTAAATATGCTGAAGTGATCCAGCGAAACAGCCTGTTTGGCGCAGTTTTCCTCACACCACTGAGGACATTCTTATGTCTTTATGCCTAACACTGATTTATAGCACCATATAATGAGCTGCTGGAAGCGCTTATGGGCCGTAAGTTTGTCATATGATAACTTAATATGCGCTGTAAACATGAAGCAAACGATTCTGCCCAGGGAAGTGCATTAAAAGCACGTGAACACACTTTAATTACAAGAGTGCTGCTGTCTTCCTGGGAATGAACTTGAGTGAGGCAAATTATAACCGTTAAAATTCAACCAATATTTAATTTTTTTATTTAATTATGCATTTCACATTCGCAGTAAAAACTTTTGCACACTTCTGTTAAAACATATATTTATAGTTAATTAATAAAGTATCTATCACCACGGTACACAAAATATATACACTGCAGTATATACTATATATACCCTAATTCGTTGGAACTACAGAAATGTAACCATCAATTTTAATCAGTGTCACTGTCCATCTTATTTCTTTTGGACATATTGATGTTCCACTTCTACCATTTTCACTGCATAACTTGGAAAAAAAGAGGATTAAAATGTTTACCTGCCATGAAAACCAATCTAAAGATCTAAATCATAATTGAATTTTCACATAAAACACCAAAACACTGCGACGTGATAAATATGTGTATCATCAGTGATTATGGTTAAAGGCCATTAAAATGCTTAAATGGTAATAAAAGTTTAAGCTAAATGATATTTGATCAGTGTCTGTTGGCAGATGCTACTGTGAGCTTGTCTGCTTAACACATTATAAATACCCAGTTTATAGATATTCCTGCAAGTTGTGTGGATAATTCCGCAGACACACTGACGCAGAAAGAAAACTTAACGACAGGCCTTGACTTCACGGCATAAACATGCGTCTCCTAGTCGTACAGTTTCACAGGTCAAAGGAAGCTGCAGAATGTATTAGGCGGGAAGCCAGTGAAGGGAATGTACAACAAAGCGGACAGAAACAGAGCGGTAAGGATCTCACCTAAGT
>JAODUD010000134.1:17574558-17586175 GCA_026784285.1 Stomatorhinus walkeri
GGGGAGGGGGAAACAGATCACATGAAATGCCTTTTTTCTTGCTGTATAGCAATAGATTTAAGGAACCACTTAAATCTGCAAGGCGGCTTCTAGGCTGGGCTAACACAACCATTAGATGAATAAAGATAGCTGGCATGTAACTGAATGGGAGCCCTTTTAGAGGAGTAAGAAAAATTGCTGGTGTCTTTCCCTTGAACTCTTAGCCCCCAGCTGAACCTGCAGTCAGGGTCAGACAGGAAAACACACCAATTAACGGCCATTCTCCGTGCGGCGCAGGCAAAACCAAGCTCCAAACTAGCCGCTCGGCCACAAGCACTCCGAGGCTCTCTGTGTCTGGCGGTTCCTTAATATGACGAGACGCGGCGGTTCCTGTAGGCTCAAGACAGCCCCCTTTTTCATTAGCGGGCCTGATGACTTGAGTACAGCACAAAATACTTCCTTCCCGTGACACCTTTGGCCTTCCAGCTGCCTCACTCCATCGGGGAAGTGCAGAGACGGTCACACCAAAGATGGCACTCCAGAAGAACTTTCTAGTTTTGGAAATTTGGTCTCTAGAATTCTGAAGCCCTTTAAGCAGCAGATCACTGGGGATAAAAATCTGTGCTGATGTTTACCATGCTTCTGGACCATGACATAGCAGAGCCAGCAACGCCCCCAATGATCAGATCACAGAAGGTGACATTCCAGCAAGGTCAACCACCCCCATATAACAGAAAAACAACACTGTGATAAAACACCAGGGCACTGAATGAGTACGGCAGAGAGGCACCTTTTAAAACCGGAGCGAAGGGCCACTGTAGTCTCAAAAATAAAGGGGAAGTGAGGATTTGGGAAAAAGTAAATGTAGCACTGTGCAAAAGGCAGTCACAGCCGACGTTTAAATGTTCTTCATGTCATCTATTGATGTCTGTCGAAGTGTGTTGGCTTAGACATTCCGAAACCTCTCTTAAAACCTATACATTATTTGCACCTTCCAGTGCACGTGTGTATTTTTGACTTGGCACCATCTGATTGGCTAATCAATACCTCACTAAGTTATTTGATGAGGTGACCCGAGGAGAGTTCTGGGAAAGAAACAACGTTCATCTATCTGTCCAGTGAGATATTACTGACTTTTTGGAGATCTGAAGAAATTCTTGTTCATTTTTATTCTGCTTCTGTTCATTTTCATGTGTTCCAATGTTAATTTGTTTTTATTTTTCTGGGTAAGTTTACTGAGCAAATAAATTGCTTTAAACATTTTCTTTGACTGCCTAAGTCTTTTGCACAGTTGCACAGTGCCGTATATTTCTCTCAGATCAGCAATAAAAGTACTTCAGAGCCCAATGTCAGGCAAGTGGGGCGGTGGGGGGGTGGGGGGGCTCAGTATGTAAAGACAGAAAGTACAGGGAGTCTGAAGAGGCTTTCCCTCACACCGTCCCTGTATCTCACTGCATAGAGTCTATTCAAACTTCCCTTTTATGCCTCGTCAAAGAAAAACCTCCAGAGATTTCTGCCGGCGATGGAGTACCGACTTTTTTGTACTGCAATTCCACCGCTAACGGGATTCTAAAAAAGCAGTACCTGCAGGAGATCATTACACCCAAAGCGCTGTTAAAAGACAGAATGGCACTGAAGAAAGAATGCTTTCTCACCAGGCTTTGGTCCAGGGCTGACTCGCCGATGACCCTGCCTTGACCTCACGGAGACCGTCCTGACCGGGTCATGCTGTCGATGACGTAAGCGCTAACCCAAGCTAATTACCATTAGCCAACATAACTGTATTTATTCAGTGACAGCACAGCCATTTGGAACATTCTCAAAAATAATATTCATGATCGATACTGCCATTATTTAAAATACACTCAGTTACCACTGCACTTGGTTCCACTTTTGCTTCTAGAACTGCATTATGGGTAGACAAGCCTTGTTCTCACCCTGTACAGAACTGTAGGTGATATTTCTGCATTAAGATTAGCTTTAACAAGTCTGCCCCTCCACCTCCGACCTCCGTCATTACCAAGGCACTTTTGGCCACAAAAATGTCATGGGCTGGATGTCCTTTGTTCATCACACTGTTCCCTGTAAACTCCAGTCCTGGGGGGCCGGAGCCCTGCACAGTTTTTGGTTCACCCTCATTTAACACACCTGATTCAACTCCTTGTGCTAATTACCACACAGCTCCTGAGCTGAATCATTTGCAGCGTAACAGGGAAAGAACTAACATACACAGGGCTCTGGGCCCCCAGGACCTTATAGGACCCCTAGGACCTATCTTACCAGGTTTGACATCCCTGATCTAGATACTGTAGTGTGTGAAAATCCCAGCAGGGCTGACATGTTGGAACCTCCACATGTGGCAGCAAACATCACACTGCATTCAAAAGTCACCTTAATCAGGCGTCTTAGCCGATGACATGCTTAGCAAAACAGTAAGGACACCTTTCCACCCAGCCTGTGTGCTGTATTTATTCCGCTAAAGCCACGACATTCAATGTGTGGAGGAGGACACTACTTGAATTAGCAAACAGGTGTAAATAGTCTTCTAGCCAATAATTGTAAATCATTTCTGTTATGCAACAAATTACATTGTGTGTCTATATTGATTATCAAAACTCCTGAATCAAAATTCCAGAGGGGCTTAATTAGAACTATATAAATCCAAAATTACATTCCCACATTCAGAATAAGATATTTCTACTTGCAACCAATCGATTTGATGCCAAAGACTGAAAACACCATTCTGATCCCTGAAAACATTGTGACATGTGACCCTAAAAGAGGACAGAAAAACAACAGGGACAGATCAGCTCCATTCTATCTGCTATTTGTTTAGTCTGCACACGTACACCTGCCTAGCAGCATCATCGACCAAACAAACAGACGCATACATCTGCACAGGTTGGATAATGCCGGTGGTATCTGCATCTTCAAGAAGGAGAACGCGGCAGCTATATCCAAAACCTCTGGAATGCCGTTAAGGGGAGAAACGGGTTTTGTTTTAATGGCTCAGTTTTCGATTGATCAGCTGCACTGAAAATGGTTGGAGTAAAGATCACGTGTCCAGTTTATAATTACATGAATCCATGCAGCTTTCTTGTACACTTATAATTGAGGTGTAACTCAGTAATCAATAATACCAAGGCAGGGTTTTTGCACATAGCGACAAACAATGGCGTGCCTGTGTCACACAGCCTTGAGCTCATAGCGGCTGCCAGACTTTCAGCATAATTGGAAAACAGCCCACAAAATTAATTCCAAAATTTCCATAAACACAATTTCATTAAAAAAATGCTTCCCAGTCCAGAAAATATTATGCAACTGTGATAAAATACAACAAAAACTTAAAATAACATCCATATGTATGGCAGGCTGTGATATCTGGATTCCTCTGTCTGAATGTAGTAAATTTAGACGGAAAGAGAGGACAGGACAGAGCATATCATACGTTTACACCCACACGCAGCCTGCTCGCTTCCCCGTGTATCTGACACTGACAGAAAGGCTTTTCAAAGGAGCCTCCTGTCTCCTCCAACCACGCAAGCTGCTTTTCAAAGTTTACACTCTGTGAAAAAAGGTGGATTATAAATTACAGCTCTTCTGTTCCAAACACCCCAGCAGCCTGTACTTAATTGTCTATTTCCTCCACAATTTTCACCGCTTAATCACACCGCTTCTATGAAGGTAACAAATAAGTAATCGGTCCTCGTCTTCCAGTTATTTTCTGTCAGCCATTAAAGGAGACAATGCTGCCCCCCCCCCCCGCAAAGGCTCCTCATAGCGCCCTGGCCGATTAAACAGGCTCGTGTTTACCTATGAGCTCCTCTCAATGCCAGTCCCGGAGATCTTACCATGTTTACTCCAATTAAACTTCTTATTAATTACGCGTCAATCAGCACTTGCAAAAATACCAATGCAGAGGATATATTTTACAGCGTGGTCAGTGAAAACTGAGCTGTTACCAGTAGCTCTGGGCCACTTTTACACATTTTTAATAAATGCAGAAAATTGGTGTCCATCACACTGAAATTCTATTATTAATTTTAATGGGTGCATAGAGTCCATGTGGAGGAAAAAAAATCTCCACTTGACAGTACAAATCTCTAGTGAAAACCCGAAATGTCCAGATATGGTCACAGTCCAATAAAGCACTATTAATAATTTTTGCTTTTTCAGTAATGTGAATCCAGCCAGGGTCACAGTGGTCCAGGGTGTATCACTGTGAACGCGGGGATAGATGCAGCTACCGCATGGACAGGCCTTTAACCCCAATCCGGGGCATTAGGGCGACATCACCGGCAACAGACACGTATGGCGCATCTCTGGATTTCTGGAAGGAAACCGGTGCCCCCAGAGGGAACGGACACTGGCATACGGGAACATGGAGAGTCCGCAGCTAGGTAGATGTGGGAGTAAGCCAGCTGCCCAGCTAACCCCACAGCCCAATAAATCTAAAATATAAAACACCACATGCCCCCCGGCGGGGTATAGCTGAGGTTTGGTTTTATAGCTGGTTATTTGGAATCACCCAATTTCTTATTTAAGAAATGAGAATATATATTTAAAAGTACAGAATTAATTAAACCTCTACTGTAACTATAACAATCTATGGAATGTTTAGGGGGGGAAACGTAACATACCATAACGATCAGACACCATAAAAGCACCTTCTAACAGAACATTTAACTTCCCCGCGCCCCATCTCTGCATCCAAAACAATGCAGGGACAGTTTTATGATTACTAGGGAAAACACCGGGGTTCCTTCTTCGGACAAATGGCTAAATGTAATATGTGCAAGCGCTGTCTGTGTCTGATTCAATCACTTTGCCATAGACTAACCGGACTGGCTCACCTGACATATGTTTACATATGTGCTCCTAAACGAGGAGAAACCTCACTCAGGAAACAAAGAAGGGTATTCATTCACTTTGAATCAGGCTCCCCCTTCATGGCTATTCATTGACGGTGAACTGCTTTTTTCCAGGTTCCTATTAAAATGCCAATAATAACTTTTTATGTAAATTACAGATACATCCTGCAGGCTTTCTCTGTAAACCAAACCAGTCCCGCAAAATGCCCAGAGCTGAGACATACAATCTGTAGCTTCTCATGACTGCAGTAAAAATGTACTTATTACCATAGTTACTATTATTACCTTTAACGCCGAGCGTTCGCACGCATTAATGAAAATGATATGTATAATTATGCAAGGCTGCGGGCATTTACTTTCACTGGATGAGTGATTAAGATATTGCCTGTTCAAATAAAACGAGAGTACTAAAATCTATATACTCGTGTAAATATATGCAATCTTACGTAAACCACGGTAAAACCGCTGCTGTACAAATGAAATTATGTAATCCTTTAAAAAAAAACCCTTAGAAGGCTTTTAAACATGGATAAAGCTGACAAAGAAGGCTGTGCAGACGTTACAGTTTGGGTGTTGTCTGCTCATAGACATAAATATATGACGGGAATCATGGACAAAGCACCAGGGTTTCTATAACTGCATGCTACTGGATACATGTCTGCAATAATAATATTTTTGTATAATTGTATATTATTATTATCATGAATAATAATGACAATAGTGACAAAAATAATTAGACAACATACAACTGTTCCTTTTCACTTTCACATAATGGTCAATACTTTGTCCTAAAGTTGCACATGCACACTTTCATATATTTTGCTGAGTGGTAACACGCACACAAGGCTGGTGTAAGTTAATTTATTTAAGGGTAAAGCGCTGCATTGTTTCACAGCGAAGCAAACTGAGGCGAGGGCACTATATTGCGAAAGGCTCGCCGGCAAATGCGCTCTCGGAGACCGGCTTGCATGCACAAATAATTGGGAAATAAGCAGGGAAAGAGACGAACGTACAGTGCTTGCTCCGACGATGCGGCCAGTCCGCTGGAGCTATCCCACTGAGGCATGCTTTGAGAGCCTTCTCCTGAAGCATGCATGAGGAAGGACTCGGAGAGTAAAAACCCAGCATCTGTCCAGTGCTCACTGCGATCACATCCATGCAATCAAACATGTTGTCCCGGCGCGACAGTCCCTCTTTACACGCTGTGATCTTCCAGCTCAAACCCGACTGGATTCATGTGCAAAAAAAAAGTCGACGCAACTCCATCAAACTCTGCCCCCTTTTTTTGGCACGTCCGATACTTGGTGTTTTTTTTCCTCCCCCAAGTCTTATAATAATGAATTATGACAGACGACGCCGATAAAAGCTTGTGATTGATCCCGGCGATCGCTCGCCATTCTCCGCCCGCTCGGTGCCACGGCCAGCCGGGATTCCCCGGTCCTTATTTCCCTTTTCGCCGGAGCATTAAATGATGTGAGCGTCTGGCGCCGTGAGCCCGATTAAAACACATACATGCACAATTTCCATCATACACTTCGCGTATTAAAAAAGAGAAATACGGAGTCGCCCCTCGGTGACGGATGGCTCATCCGACCACGCTGCTCACCTCCTACTAGTTTTGTCGCAGGGAATGAAAGATTGGATCGCCTAATATATGCGAGTGAACTTTATATGAACCCTTGTGGGGCTGCTAACCTTCAAATGACCCAAAAGCGCTCTGACATCACCGAGTCCCACGATCCTCAGCACGGCAGAGACGCCGCCAGCCCTGCGGCTGCAGCGGGCGCTGGAGTACAGCGTTCCGACCGCGGAGCTCCGTGGATATATTTACCCCTTTATAAAAAAAAAACACATGAATAAATGAAACTTGTTTGATCTGAGGCAAGATGACGGAAACGTGTCGACTGCTTTGTTTCTTTAGCTGGAAGTTGCCGATAGGAACGGGAAAACCTTTGTCAAATTTAAACACCGTTAAAGACACCCGCTCGTTTTCACTTTTAGTTACAAAACAGACAGACAGACACACGCACATAATATATTAGCTTTACGTGGGTTAGTCGGCTCCATAGTGATGCCGATGGTGCTCTATAGCACCACAAGACACGTACTTTCTGTACCGGCACAGCAACGTGCTGCTGAAAGTGAGATTAAAACTGCAAAAACACGAAATCCCCTGCTGTGAGTCAGACATTATATACGACGAGCTAAATAAAGCATGTACCGACGGATCGATCGTTAACTTTCAGCAGTTTCATTTTTGCTGGTGTTTGTCCTCAAACGCTTTGGAGCACCGTAACTGGTCGATATGTTTTGCCTGTTACACGTCAGTTACTTTCTCGTTGCATCGACAAATGCATTAACACCTACCCCTCTGATACTTGAATATTATTTTAATTTTGCATTCATGATATTTGCTGGATATTTTGACAGCCTTATGTCGCGCGAGGAAATACACCAAAGCGTCAAACTTATGAATGTATTTGAAGATTTTCAGCGTACTTTCTTATTAATGACAGGCAATGAGATGCTATAAAGCCAGTAACAACCGGCAACACTGAATACATTTTCCTGCAAAATTCTCTCATATTTACTCGCTTACAAGACGAATATTACCATATTGGCGGTCTTAGTCATGCACGTGGAATATAACAATACAAACACGGGTTTCCATTTTTAAAACTGATACTTTCTCTTAAATTAGATTTGCATGGTTTTCACGGCATTTCAGAAAATGCAGTTAATTGAGCCATTCGCGTTTTGCAGTAACTTCAATAATTTATTGTTATTAATATTGATGAGTTAAACATAATAAAATACGATCTCACAATCCTCTGTTATGCACAAAGAGAGAATGTAATATTAAATAACAACAACTGTACCAATTTGTGCTAACAGAGGAGTGTACTTTCCCGTCTATAAAATATTAATGAAATATTTGGACCTTTCATTTCTTGCTGTGAAACATGCGTTGTGTTAATTACACTGACAAATTACAATATCTTGAATTATTCAGCTTTAGATCATTTTTAAAAAGGCACAGGAAAGCCAAGCAGAAATTGCCTGGTACGCATTATAATCTTGGTTCTATCTTGGGTGTTTGACCCATATGGAGAACTGGTTAAACCACGAGTATCCAGGATGAACTATGGTGCTTTCATGTGGAAGTCCCGATGAGCGGCCATGCATTTCTCGTGGTTATACAGCGGGAGAGCCGATCCAGGGAGCCCCCCTACCTCCAGCACGGCACCAGGCTCCATGCTCACTGCGCCCCTAAACTGGATATTCATCTGGATTGTGGTCGCTACTTCCTTCTCCGTAAGTGTGTGGGTTTTGCACATAGCAATAAGAAATAATAGCATAAATCATAGATATAAATGAAACCACAGCCTGGTCAGACTCACATAGCAATGTGGTTTAAAGACTCATTTCTGCAGAGGTGTTGCAGTTAAAGAACTGAGAGGGGATCTTAATAGCAGTTTTTGCCAGCTGTTTCGCCTTAAATCTGACATTTTAATGATTCTGGTGCTGGAAAGCAAGACTAATAGCGTTCGCTATGCGTCTCATTGACTTGTACTCACCGGCTTTGGACAGGCTTTCACAACCAGTACTGTGACATCGCGTTTTTTTTTTTTTTTTTTTGGAGCAATAGTTTATCAGAAGCGGCTTTCTGACCAGATGAAGAGTTGTAACGTTTTAGCGATTCATTTCTTGTTTCTTGATTCCTTTAAAGCGTGACCCTTTGACGTATGTCAAATGTAAGTCATATCCCTTACGTGGAATGCCCTGAGATGCTAGATCATGCCGATAATGTTTGTTTCGTCACCCGCAATTATCTGGGGGTAGCATGATTTTCACGGAAATACAATGTATTTGACTACATACATTTTTCCTTAATTAGCAAAACCGCATCTCTGAAAAGATATAATCCTACAAAAATGCATAGGTACATTACACATTATGCATATTTACAAAATGTGTATTTATACATGAAGTGTGTGGTAATGAAAATGCGTGGATCTTCTTACAATAAAAAGCAGGTACACCTTTTATAAGCGGCTTCTCCTTGCTGGCTGCAGCATGGTCAACTCTGATATGGCACCAGGACGCAGGCAGCTGTTCACCTGTCGGAAACACTATTCCTTGGACTCGTTTAGAGCTGCTCAGTTTCAGGGCTTGAGTGACAGAGAGAGTGAGAGTGATCCTGCAGATCTCCATGGTATAATGGCACCAGTGACAGGGGGGATATGGTGGCCAGTCCGCGGACACCTGCCCGTTGTAACAGTAGCCCTCCTCACAGTCCTCACTGGTCAGTATCGTGCTAGGAAATAAATACAGCTGTATGTCTGGAGTCAGTGGAGGATTGACACTGCACACCTCGAGATCGTTCCTCTGTTACATACTTGGTATGCTTCTCTCACAAACTGGCCAGTTGTTGTACTTCGATAAGACATATTGATGACTATCTGATGTAAATGCAAGGTTGAACTTTGATAATATTTTCTTTATTGCCACATATGGCAGCTATATCATTTGATTATGTCAGTTTTAAAGGCCTGCATTCATCCATTAATCCATCCATCACCATAACCACTCAATCCCAACTGGGGTTGCTGGGGGACCTGGAGCTTGTCCCGTGAATAACGGGCGCAGGCAGGAACCAACTCTGGGCAGTCGGACCTGCATTCAGTGCATCCATATTCAACAATTCCAAACACATATATAAGTTGAACTTAAAGCACGTTACTCTTGCTTTTACATAATGTAAAACAGCTGCTACAAGATTCAAAAGGGATTTCTTACCACAACATTCGAACCCCTTCTCCTGGTGTGGGTCGTGGGGGCAGCATACTTAGCTGGTCAAACCAGCCTTCCAAGGCCGAAGGTTCCAGGTGGTTCTACGGCATCCCCAAACCTTCCCATGCCAGCATGTTCTGGGTCCGCCCTGGGGCCTCGGCCCAGTGTAGAACAGATCCCCGGAGAACTGACCGAGTGGCATCCGTAGGTGCCTGAACTACCTCAGCTGACTCCTCTCAATACGAAAGAACAGCTTATCTATTTCCTGGGTCCCTCTGGATCTCCAAACTCCTCGCCCTGTCACGGTGGGTGAGCCTGGAAGCCCTATGGAGAGACCTCATTTCGGCCGCTTGTACCTGCGACCTTGTTCTTTCGGTCATTACCCACAGCTCATGACCATAGGTGATGAAAAGGACATAGATTGACCGGTAAACCGTGAACTTCGTCGGATGACTTTACACACACATCCCCACCAAGGACCAGCTCACTGCCCGCAAAATGCCCCCACCGAACTGAACATCCTGTCACGTACACTCTCACCACTCGTGAACCACATCCCAAGGTGATTACACACCCTGACTAAAGGCTTACTCTTCCCCCTTACCTGAAAGCAGGAATTCTCTTTTCTGAGAGAGCTCCATAGCCATGGATTTATAAGTGCTGATTCTTATGCCTGTTACTTCACACTCAGCATATATCTGCTCAGGTTTATCCTGGAGGTCCTTGTTGGATGATGCTATAAGCGCATGATATGAAAATAGGAGAGATGTCACCTCTATCCCCCGTACTGGACACCATTCCACCTGAAATCCTATCCATGAGAACCGCAAACAACCCGGAGACGAGGTGGTAGATGCCAAAACCCACTCTAGACAGTCTGCTGTATTCATGCAGGGACCAAACAGCATACATTTCTAGCTCAGCAGCCCACCTCCTACTGTATGCGCCAAACCATGTGGTCATATGATATGCCAAAGGTGCACGTGTAGAGTCTGTTGGCATATTCCCAGGAACCCTCATTAAACTGTGTGTGTGTGGGGGGGGCTGGTCCATTATTCCACAGTCATGCCAGAATTTGCATTATCGCTCATGGGTCATTCTAGCACATCTTGTCTCCTCCTCATGTACCGCTTCCAATTCAGGACCCAGGTGGTATCTCTGTCGCTCCTAGCATGAGCGTTGAAGTTTCCCAGTAGGACCACAGCGTCCGTAGGAGGGATGCTCCTGAGCCTGTTGCCCGTCTTCTCTACCGCGTGCAAAAAGAGCCGGAATATTTCCCTCCCCGCACCTCGAGGCTGGAGAGAGCCCATCATCACGTAGCCTGGGGTCACCCCAACTGCGTAGCCTTCAGCCTGACACTCGTGAGGATCCCCCTCCCCCACCCCAGGGGTTTCACCATGCAGAACTCCAGAGTAGGAGAGATTTCCCCCCAATCAAGAAGTTTAGTTCCAGAACCTATGGAACTATATGAGAAGGTCAGGC
Organism: Stomatorhinus walkeri; assembly: GCA_026784285.1. NCBI lineage: Eukaryota > Metazoa > Chordata > Actinopteri > Osteoglossiformes > Mormyridae > Stomatorhinus > Stomatorhinus walkeri. The sequence continues at coordinate 17,585,685 of JAODUD010000134.1, forward strand.
TGACTATATCTACACACCAGCTTAGGGTCCTTCCATGTTGCCAAAGCCAGTCTCCATTGTCAAAGAAGCTCCCTCCTGTGACCGTATGGCAGTGACCTGATAGCCCTATAGCAGCTTCCTAAAAGGCTAGTAGGAAATGAAGAGTGGACTGCAGTGGGACACAGTGACACCGAGGGGGAAATGAAGAGTGGACTGCAGCGGGACGCAGTGACACCGAGGGGGAAATGAAGAGTGGACGGCAGCGGGACGCAGTGACACCGAGGGGGAAATGAAGAGTGGACTGCAGCGGGACGCAGTGACACCGAGGGGGAAATGAAGAGTGGACGGCAGCGGGACGCAGTGACACCGAGGGGGAAATGAAGAGTGGACTGCAGCGGGACGCAGTGACACCGAGGGGGAAATGAAGAGTGGACGGCAGCGGGACGCAGTGACACCGAGGGGGAAATGAAGAGTGGACTGCAGCGGGACGCAGTGACACCGAGGGGGAAATG
>JAODUD010000134.1:17620344-17637792 GCA_026784285.1 Stomatorhinus walkeri
TTCATACTCAGCTGGTTGGTAGAAACAAAACCATGGTCTGGATTTGTAGCTTCTGGACCTGAAATGCCCAACACTGGGAATATGTTCCCGCGAAGCATGAGGCTTATGCACTGACCTGCAGAAACCAGGACGACGGCGGTGAACAGGCTCATCTCCTCCTCGCGGAGTTTCAGGGCCGCCAGCTTCTCGCTGAACTCAAACATGGACATCAGCAGGTCACCGGCTCCCATAGAGCGAAGCGCTTCCACACTGTACTTCTCACCACCCAGGAAGGTCACCGTGCGGTCCGTCGAGTCGAACAGCGATGCGAAACGTACAACCAGCACCTGCCAAAACGAATCCTTTCTCATTCCAGATTGAGAAGATTTATCTATTTGTTTGCAGTTATTATGCCATACTGGCTGACTGTAATTGACCAACTACTAGAAGGGTCTAGAATTTAGTGAGAAAAATACAATATATTCCCAGAAATTAACTGCATGCTGCTGTGATTATATGCTTCATGCATATAATCTGATTTTGATCTAAATCAAAATAATATTCATTGGCATAAACAGCAGTAACATAAAAAAACTGGGGTTAAAATTGAGGAAGAGATTAAAAAAACATAAAAAGAAAAAGTCCAGATTAAGTCTGTTCATGTGTTATTTATTATATTCACAGACGCTCATACCTCAAACGTTCCAGCCTTCAGCAGGCAGATCTGGTCTTGTTGGGAGAGATCCTGAAATCCAGGAATTCGCTTTGCAAACTCCACTACCTCGCGAACAGCTGGGGTGAAGCTCATGGAGAACTCCGCCCAGATTTCATGGCTGGATTTACACGGGTTCACGAAGGGTGACAGGTTCATGGGACACACCTGTTGTGGAGGAATGACGGCAGCAGAGGTGGTGTTAGTGACACAAACGTCTATTTATGGTCTTCCTCCTAACCAACAAGTCAATGTTATTGATAAGAAACTCTGGAAAAGGTGCTTTCCACTCCGCTGCAGAATATCCTGACACACAAGTTCATTCACATATTGTGTCATAATGTGAAATACCTGTTAAATCAAATGAACCAATTAAAAGATTCAGTCCTTTCAAGAATTCGTTCAACTAACACAAATGTTATAGGATAATACAGTTTTATACTATAAAAGTTTAAGTACAAAAAATTATACTTTCAGCCTGTTTCCTTTGAATAATTTTAGAACAGTCCAACAGATTACAAACCACCAATAAACTAGTTAGTAATTAAATAAGTTTAAATAATAATTGCTGTGTTTACTTAAATCTGAGCAAAACAGAAATTAATTTGTCCTGGCCCAAAATTTCAGTTCTGAGCCTAGAAACAGGTGTGGCAGTTGTACTGTACACCCACCAGGTGCATCCTGTTCCCTGTGGTCCAGGGCGACCCAGCAAAATCTCTACCAGCCTCGACGATATGATGGCCTTTGAATGGCTGGCTATCTGTGTAGGCGGGACAGTGGCTGGTTGGGGGGCTTTTATATTGCTGGTCTGGACAGTGGTTGAGGAAATCGTCTCTGTAGACTCTGTTGGTCCCTTGCTGGTCTCGTTGGGGGGGCAGACTACAGTGTCCCATTGTAACGTGATCGTTCCAGTGATTCCAGTTCACTTGCTGTTCATCACTGCTGGCACCCCCCTGCCCGAGAGCGCCAGGAGATCGTGGGACCTCAGGCTCCTTGCCGCACCGCTCTTGGTTGTACATGAAGTTCTCCTTGTGCGCTATGGTCAGCGTCCCCATGACCTCCTCCTCCCCGCTGTCTGAGGAGAAGAAAGACGTGGATTCTGGGGAGGAGCTCACGGCTCCGCGGGGTCTGACGCCGTGGGACTTCTCCTGGGGGCTCGGAGGGGAAGGTGCCGGCGAGCTTGGCGACGGGGAGCCGTTGGGATCGGCGTGGACTTGCGCGGTGCGGCAGAGAGCCGCCGGGCTGCCGTGCAGCTGATGATGCAGCGCGCTGCTGTTCATCATGCTGTTCATGGCGCTCTGCATCTCCAGAAGCATGCGCTGCTTCTCACGCTTGGGGATGCGGCCAAACCTTACCGCTGTCGGGGGGCAGAGGATAAAACGACAATTGGGGACATCGTTGCCAAATGGCAGGTACGACGTTACAGAATATCAGCTGTGATTAAGTCATTTTTTTTAATTTCACAGCAAAAATACTTCCCAATTTCAGTTGAAGATTTCTACCACCTATTCCTGCGACTTCCTAAAACCTTTATGTGGGTAGGAAATTCTAAAACTTTACATTTCAGTAATAGATGTATAAAATGAATCGATCATCAATAACTCGTGTTATTGATTAATTAAGGACGTATCTACTTTCATAAGCTTTTTGCAGTAATACAAAGCAAAGGGGAGCACATTTATGTGAAGACTACCACACATCTTTCGTTATACAATCTCATCTACCTAAACAAGAACATCACATATCTTGACATTTTAATGCGAAGCCATACGAAGGAGCCACTTTCTGACTGAGCGTTACTCCCCACTGGAGTCAGGTGAAGGCAGGTTGCCCTAATGATCCGGCATCACTGTTCTTCAGCTCACCATCTTTCGACATGCCCACTGACAAGCACTTCTTGAATCTGCATTGCTGGCACCGGTTCCTGTTTATCCGCATGATGGGGCAATTCTCACTCTTAAGACACTTCTTGTATTGGATGTTTTGCTGGATGCTCCGCCTAAAGAAGCCCTGTGGGATTAGACAGTAAGGGCTTTTATTATGACACTGGTGACAGTATGGACTTTTATTTTGACACTGACTGCAATGCCACCCTTCCTCCACATAACAAGCAAGCGACTTGGCTCATCTGCAGAAATGAGTGAAAATAAGCCATCTGTTTATCTCCATTTGCAAATCTATGACTTATATGTGCATTCTTTTATGTTAATAAGTGGACATCCACATTTCAAAGTCTAATTAAGAGTGTTGTAAATCATATTTCTTCATAAATGGAGCTGTGAGCTGAGGCTCAAATCGGAAAAGATAAGTACCTATTCTGCATTAGATATGTACCTATTCTGCATTAGATATGTACCTATTCTGCATTAGATATGTACCTATTCTGCATTAATTTGAAAAGTAAAAGGGATTTGCACTTCAAAATGTAAATATCAAATTTATATAATTTCTCGTGGATAAAAAAACAATCAACGGAAACTCTCAATGTGATCACTGTCACCGTCACACAGAGGACGCTCACTAAGCACTGCTTGCAAATGCTTGATACGTAATCTTTAAGGTAAATTTATTTTCAATAAGTACCATTACCTTCTTCAGAGTCTGAGCCACTTGTCTTTCTGGTTTGTTCGTCTAGGCCACTATGCCACTAGTTCACATCACCAATTTTATTAGTTGTTAAAAGGCAGCTCTCACCCTTTTTTAAAGATGAAGTTGCTAATTAAATGGTTAAATATTTTTGTTTGTCTGCACATGTGTAGGCAACAGAGGGCCCGGGCTGATCAACATTTATGGCAGGGGTACATGCCACCCATTGGTTGTTTATCTCACAGCTCAGTTTAATGGTCTCCGCCCGACCTCCTCACCTTGCAGCCCTCGCAGGCGTGGACGCCATAATGGAATCCTGATGCCACGTCACCACATACCTTGCAGAGTAACACCAAGCCGCTGACCTCTGCCAACACAGAAAGGGAAACCACCCATGTCATAACAGAGCTCAGTCCCAGGTCCTTCGACGGGCACAATATAAAACGTAAGACGTCTTCTTCAAGTAAGAACAGGCCATAAAAACATACCCCATCTTGCTCACCATGACACACTCAGACACATATACAAGTGGGGGGGGGGGGGGGTCACAGCACAGGGTCGGCCGGTGAGCAACAGCCCTGGAGTTGGGGTTAGGGGCCTCGCTCAAGGGCCACAGACATGTGACTGTTCTGCCGAAGCCGGACCTCAAACAGGAGCCCTTCCGATGACTTACTTACTTCACATTGCACCCTAATATATATGTGTGTAAAGATTCCGCCCGGGCTGCTGCTTTCCCTGGTATGGTGAGTGATAATGCCGCTTAGGACCGTGACCAGAAGGTCGTCAGTTCAAATCCCACAGTAGGTAGAGTGACGCCCCCAGTGGGCCCTTGAGCAAGGCCCTTAACCCCAACTGCTCTAGGGACTGGCTGACCCTGTGTTCTCAACCTCATGTCACTTTAGATAAAAGCGTCTGCTAACCTAAGTTATTGTAAATATATTTACTAGAATGGATGCTTAAAATCTATTTACATACCAGCAACACCAGAAACAGGCTAATACTCGCATAAGTAGTTTATTTGTCTTTATTAGACTGCGTGACGATCACGGATGACTTACTAGAAGCGCCGCAATCAGTGTTGGGTACAGGGCGTGCCGCCGCCCTCTCTGACCCGTGGGGGGGCCTGGCCACGGCGAAAGGAGTCTTGGCAAGCACGTCACGTCTCCGGCTCAGGGGTGGGTGGAGGGGCGGCGGAGACGCCTGCTGGCTGCTGTCGGAGCTGTCGCTGAGACACGAGTCCGGGCTGGAGGAGGAGCTCGATGAGTGGATGTACGCGATGACTCCCCCTACCAGGACAGGGGCAACGGACAAGCGGCGTCAGTGCAGACAAAACCCCATGCGGGTCGCCATTGCAGAACTGCTTTGAACTGGCTGCAAAACTGCGCAAAGCTGTCGCCAGGGCATCTGCTGACTGACCCCCCCCCCGAGTTTTCCCCATGTTTTTAGAAGATCACCTTAATGACAAGTCTAATGGCAATGTATATTTTTAAAGTCAATTTTACTTCTGTTACTTCTGTAGAGGTACTCATTACAACCAGGCGTACAGGGGGCCGGGGGGTGGGGGAGGTGTTCCTCCTATATTTAATTTGGCATCATTCATCCCCCCAAAAGTAGACCTTTGCATTTAAATTATTCAGTAATGCCGATGCCCCACCCCCTCTATAAATATCAAATTAAATTCTCTCCCACAGCCAAGATTACAAAGACAAATCTGCAGTCTCAAACTGAATAAATTCCATAGATTCTGTATTTAGACCTTGTTCCATATAACTTTATTAAACCTTGTAATTTATGGACAATGTACATTGTTACACTACAGTTAAAAGCAAAGTTACTGCCAATGCAAAGAGAAGATGGGTTTATGGCGAGTTAAAACACTATTTTGACTTAACCTTTGGAATGTACAGTAAAATGGATCACAGTTTTCTCAACAACCAAGCTGTAACAATGACACTAGTTATGACTTGTAGCCTGTCCAACACAAAGAAATAACATAAACAGACCAAGTAGCAAATATGATTTAACCACTGGATTAAGCACTTTATAACGGCAATAAAACAATTCATTGCTGTTTATCTCTCGATGGTACAGCGTGTTCCCACAACACGATGTGAGACTTCTCTTTGGCTTCTATTTAAAGCCTTGGATACAGTGGATTATAAACTGCCTTATGAATGAACAACAAGGGCTCCCTAACGGCTATTTAAAGTGCCTTATGCCATAGGAGTTTGAAAGTGAGACTGCGGCAGCCCCTTCTCGGACCCGCGGAGGTCACGCACGACACGCAGATGAATGAACGCGCTTCCCGGACGCGCTTCCCGGACACGCCTCCGCGCGCGCATCTCACACGCTCACATTTTCTCCCGGAAAACTGGGTCATGGCCGCGAGCTCCCACCCCTCACGTGGACTCGCAGCTCGTCGCAACACTAGTACACCACGCGCAATTATGCAACGTCGACGTCACACGCAGCGCTCGGCCAATCAGCGACAGCGAGCTGGGAGCGTGTACACAGTCGCACATGGCTAGCGTGTTCGGTCCATGTGAGTAAATGTACTTCTATAGGGAGCTATGAGTGCACTACGAACGTGCATTTATAAATATATAAATACATAATGTCTGACATCGAATTAACACAACAAGACGACTGAAGCCTTATATGCATATAAGAGATATAATGGCGAAACAGAAAAAAGTGCCTTAAAACCTTGCACGTAGATTGAATAAATACATTGTTACTAGTCTTTAGCTGTTAAGAAAATGTCATTCTGACGGTAATTTTCCTTTATAGACAGGCTACTGAATATCTAAAATACCGGAAAGTCCGACAAATTAAAATGACACATTTCTATGGATTACACATTTCCATTTCTTTCACAATATTAACGATTTTCAGTCTTACCAGCCTTTGTCGATTCCATATCTTCCGACCGTTTAAGACCCGAAATCCAAAGTTTGAAGTAGTTGAAACAGAAAGACGGTACGTGTCTTTCTGTATCGAAGCTATTTATATTTGTAGGTTGGCACTGACTCGTAAACACACCTAGCAAGCCAGGAACACTCTACACTTAAATGTGATCCCGCAATCGACGAAGTTTACTATTTTGAATAAAATAAGCAAACACCGGCGACTTGCTGAATAGACAGTTCAACATTGACCCATGCTTTCTTGCCTCTGCGAAATATCCCACTCGATAAATGAAATGGGCACTTGGACGCTGCTGGAAATCAGAGTTGTGACTTTGACTGCTCTACTGTAACCTCGACCGTAATACTGAATTTTGCTCTTTAGAACAACTGCACTGGTTGTCCGGGACTGAATGTTCTAAGCAGCGCTACCACGTGACCCAGCGCCCGGCCCCGCCCCCTGCCCCAGCGCTTGAGTCACTGTAACCCAGTGACACACTTCTGCAGTTCAAAGACGAGAATCCTCAGGGAACGTCCTCAAGTCTCGCCCGCCTCGGTTTGTCTCGTACTCGGTACCGATCTGATCAGCACAGGTTCGTGTGGGTTTACTGAAAAGTGTTTGGTGTTTGCAATGGCACGAAATGTTGAGATGTCTTGTGTGTGAAGTTATCAGATTTAGTATGTCGGTATCTTAAAAGACCCGGACAAATGGAAAGGCCATCGTTTAATCACTTAATATGTGTAACCCATACTAGTTTATAAGGGTTAAATGGTTGAAGCATAAAATATATTTTTAGATGATATTCGAGTGAAAATTATTCTATTAGGAAAGCAATTGCACTACTTTGGTGTGGAAGTGGAATAAGATGATAAAGAAAAGCTTTGTTTTGAAATGAGAAATTACAGATGTACGTATATTAGACGATATGGGTGTTTCAGCAAAATAATTTTTCATATGGTTTTTGACATCTAAACCAATCCAAGTACATAGTGTTGATGTACTAAAATGTAAACTATTAGTATTTAACTGTGCACTGAAAATCACTTAGGAAAGAAATCAGAGTAGTTTTGTTTGAATAAATGGCCAGTCCATGTCTTCCACACCACCTAGCAGAAATAAAGTTTCAAACCCCTTCTGGCATAGTTTCTAAGCTCTCTCAGTGAATGTAAACCGAATTTCTCCCCAACAATATCGCAATGCCGTTAAAACCCAGTAGTGGCGTGGCGCCAGTCAATTACGTGCACGTGCCTGCCCAATATTTTGTAAAAATGTAACGTAGGAATTATTCGTATAACAAATAACATAGTAATGTGCTTACATTGACCGTGAATAACACGTCGTTATACTTGCAGTAAGTAGCAGGTATCTTCTACACGCCGTCAGCCGCAGTAAACAAGGTTAGCTGGTTAGGTTGGCTTTAATTTTTAAAATTGAACTTAAGCGCTGAGACGGACGGCCGCAAAAAATATATACGTCACCTCTTTGTCCAGAGAGTGTAACTTCTGTAGTCGTAGGGAAGCTCATTTTTCAGGAATGGACCACAAAATTATTACTCAGATTGTTAAACCTATATTTAATTTGCGTTTGACTGCTCCTACGGTAACTGACTGCTGGCAACAACTTTAGTTTTAATCCGAAATATTTTGTATTTTGTAAATGGATAGTGTAAAATATATTCCATTGAAAACGTGGAATAGACACGATAAATTATGCGCCCATCTGATAAACGGGTGTAATTCAAGATGCAAGCCGCATGACTTTAAACTAGTCTGGTAGTGCTGGTTTTTGACCCTTTTGTTATTTTCCTGGTGAAAAAAAGAAATGCTTGCGGTGTTTACAGTAACTGAAGATTTATATTGATTTATCAGAAATGGAAATGCCACAACGTTATGTAACTACCCATTTGCGAGAAATACATTACATTCACTTCACTTTCCTAAATACAAACGATAACTAGATCACGATTTGTATTACTAATTCATTAACTGTATAACCAGCTAGGCCTATTTCCCCTTTTTACTAAGGAAAAGGGGGCCCCCTTTCTGCAAGCAGCACTGGGAACAACTTTAAAATAGAGCAAAGCTGCCCATACAGGGTTCACAATTTTCCAGAGCAAATTGCTTCAACAAAGGGACTGTCTGCTCCGGCGCTTTGTACACCCGCAGTGTGGGCAAAGGGCAGACTGTTGTTATGGAGCTTCGGAGCATGAGCGCTTATTTGGAAAATGGAGCAGACTCGTGCTGACAATCGCTGATATCACTTACGGCAGAATGCCTCGGGCTACCATCACTGAAGGTTAAAGGCAATCCCCCCCATTCAGAAACTGAAGGAAAATTCTTGACTCTGTGGTAGTATGCCAATATTTATAATAATAATAATAAATACCAAGCCTCATTGTGGCACAATACTCTGAGCAGAAACACTGGCTTGAGGACTAAAAACAGGAAGAGACCTGCACTGACAGGAAGTGGGTTGGTGCGACAAAAACACAGTGAATGCATAATGTGTGAAGCATGACCTAGTGAAAAAATCGTTTCCAAATTTACTTTGTCATTTATACCTTTGTTCCCCATAGCACAATTACGTAACCCTCCTCGTGGAACAAAACGGCCACGGTCCCCCTACATCAACTGCTTATAGAACCTTTTAAAAGCTGGGTCACTCTGATACGTACATTAGAGGAGGATACAAACTCTTTTTGTTCCAGATGGAGCTGAAATTTTACCCTTAAATTAAAATTTACTTTAAGTGCATTCTGGTAAAAACCAGAGGTCTGTGATTGAATATGTACAGGGTAGGGTTGTGGTGAATAAATTAATTATGAATTTAAGTGCCAACCAAATGTTATGCTATTTATAGATTTGTTATGTAAATAGTCAATCTTACTCCTACAGACTGCTTTGAATTTTAAAGAGGCAAGTTATCATTTTATACACATTTTATAACACTGGTGGATACCCACCTTTCCTTATTTGCAATCAATGTCCTATGTTTCAAGATTTGTCATACACGACATGAAAAAAATGCATAAATGTGAAAATTTGAAATGACAAATTTATGGAATAAGCAGAGGGAAAAATTACTCTTAAAATAAATACACAATGAGATAGTAGACCAGAAACATGGGTATACCCTTATGTAAAGCCTCTAAGTTCACTGACATTGACTACAGTCTTTGCATAAACGCTGTAATGTTTTTGCAATAGTGTTATCTGACGTGGGAGTCCAGGATAGTTCAGATTATTATACATTGTTACCTACTCTGATCGATTGGATAGGAGTGCTCTCTGAACTTGGCAGTCGTAGTTTATGTTCAGCTTGCCAGAAAGAACAGCTTGTTGTTGAGAAGCGTAGGATCCTCAATGACGCTGTTGGCTCTCCTCCAACAAATAAACATTCTGAAGGCACGAAAGGACCTGCGATTTGTTGAGCCATCTTCAGTGTATTTGGGCAGTCAGGCTCTGGAAAGTGTGGTCTCGCCTGTCAGTTGATTTAAAATCATCTAGACTAAAAATGTTCTTGGTTCTACAGTTTAAATTAGTTACTGACAACTAATTGGCCCAGACACGAGTGGCAAATCTGCTTCATTTGTTCACAGTGACCTGAAGGTCTACTCAGAAACTGGGTTTTGGCCAAGCGCTTTCCTCACATACCCACCAAAGCAGGTTCACACCTGGATATCAAATGTGTGCCCTGGCACAACTATGAAGGAATGACAGCAATCAAGAGAAAGGTAGACCCCCCCGAAAGGATAAACAAGCTGACATTTACCTCTCTTCAAGCCTGGGCAAAGCGAACATCAGATAGCTGATTTTACATTAACTTGTTCAAATTCAAATTTACTTGTCACATGCATCATGTGAGCAGTCGTCACAGCAGCGACAGCTTAAACGAATACGTCTACAAAGTTAAATTGCAAACAGGGCAGAAAAACCAATTATCTTGCCCTACGTATTTACTATTTCACAAATTCCATTTCCATTGCAGTTGTGTGAATTACTTTGCGATTCACCACAAAACCCTCAAGCAAAGATAAAAAAACATTTTTGCAATATTTGTCTTTTGAGTACTTCCATTAACAGTTTTTCATTTTGTTATAAGGGGAGAGTTTTGACTGTTTGGATATTGTCACTAGCAGAAAACAAACCATTAACAACGGCGCATGGGTAGATGTGATAACCACCATATCTAACTAGCTACAGAGTTAATACTCATACCATATAAGGAAAAATATTTCCTTTTAATGTTGAATACCTTCATTGCTTTTTTTTAGTTGTGTGTGCTACAGTACTTCCCCTATATCCTTCTGAAATAAAAGAACCAAATCAAAACAATGTCACACACAGTCAAAAAAACCTGGTTTATTTTAAACGGGGAGACCAGACTCACATTGGAAAATTCAGCAATTGACAGATGCAGGCTGGAAGAAAAGCACAAGTAGGTCTGTTCATTAAACATGTATCAATTCAATTGTGGACACTAATCCAAAGCAACCTTGAATTACAAAAAAAATAAAAATTGCAAGGGTTGAATGAAAAGAAATGCCTCCATTTCTGTTACTCACAACTGGGATGGGAATATGCTCTTTAACTTGTACTTATATTTGTTATTCTAGTCACCAGATAACTGCCAATGATGCAGAGGTTCTGTGGAGAGTTCACATTACATTCTTAGCTTTTGCACTTGATATTAAGTTTCATCCATGAAGGTCTTTAACACACACACACACACACTTTTGTTGAAAGGTATAAATAAAACTATGAAGGAGTCGAAGGGGCCAAACAGAGGTTACCCTGAAACATGCCAACGCCAAGCCATACACGTCATTGACCACCATGGAAGCAATAATTGAGGCTGAATCTCTGTATCCTACCACTTCCACCAGAGCCCATGCTTGGCACCCTGCAACTTCAAACTCATTCCAAAACCAGAAGACGACCATGAAGGACACCGCCACGCATCCAGAGATAAAGCTGAGGATGCTGTGAGGACATGATTACAGAAACGGTGCGGGGGATATCACCCAGGACGGCTTCTTAAAGCTTCTTTAATCGCTGGTGAAAATGCATACAGCTATGCAGAAACCCCCTGTCTTTCTTGTTCAGAGCAGAGGTCCTCCTGGGACTTCAGCCAGCGATCTTTACTCAATGTTCTTAAGCTCTGCTGCCACAATTTAATAAACATTCTTTGCAATATTTACATTGCAGAAGCACACAGGTTTTATTTGATACTGGGGATACACCATTTATAGTTAAGCATTTACACATTCTTATTCTTTCAGAAAGCTCCAAGTCTCATTCACAAGACAATCAAGGTAATGTGATTCATATCAGAGTCAATTTTGATTATTCAACAGCAACAACAAAAATGTATGAAGACTTGAACACTTCCCTTAAATTTAAAAAATAAAAAATCCAATATAAAACATCCAGGGGCGGTAGGGTTCCAGTGCTGCATCATTTACAACAAACTTATTAGCAGGTTCCACATGCACTGATAAAGGAGTAGATACTGGATTTAATGTGCTTCATGTCACACCCCGACATCCCTAATTTCTTGTATCAATAAATAAAGATAGTAGTAATAAATAGATTACTCTGTCTCCACAAACAAGCAGAATGGAAAATTTTGAATGACCATAGGCTCTGGCAACTGAGCATATTAATATTTTTTTTGCTATCAAAATAAGCTGCGAAATAAATTATTCATCAAGAGGCTTTATTAAAATGTTCATATTTAACTGAAAATCTCCAAACAGGAAAAAAAAACTTCTTTAATATTCTTTACAAGTATTCAGTGTAAAAAATGTATTTTTAAATTTCAAAGCACAAACTCACTGAAATCCATGAACGCAGAGTAACTGACAAATCTAGCATATTGCCGTTTTTACTTTCTAGCTGTACTATGATAACTTACAACGGTGAAACCCAACAATCAGCGGGCAATAAAAGACCGCAATAAAATCTGCAATAGAAATTCCAGCCACCCCACCCAGTCAGCGACCCATGAGCGGCGGTCCAAGCGCAGGCTCTGCGCGGGCCAGGGGCTGCCCGCCTATGTGGCGTACCGCTTGGTCCACTGTCTGGCTATTCGGTCGTGCTCCGCTCTGTTTGTCATGTACTGGGTGGCGATGCTTCCGACCAGCGGGTCAGCTGGACAAGGAAAGAAAGATAGAAAGATGCCTTCACCATTGTGCACAGAACGGCCATTAATACAATACTAACACAAGACAGATGAAGTGTTATGGAAGCACAGATCATCACAGCTCTGAGAAATTTCATAAGCGCTCCCTGCTTGAGTAAATGTACAGAGGAAAGCTGCCAGGTCTTGTCATTATGACAGTCTTGTGGACAACCACTGTAAATAAAACTAGTGAGATCTCATTTGTGCTGTGGGTCTGTCATATGGCATCCGTAACATTTACTATCAATACATCGTGACAGTAAGAAATTAAATCAGCTCCACAAAAGAAAGAAATCCAGATGGCATTTTACTATATGCACCTTATTTTAATGCAGGACTTCACTTTCAAACATTCGTGCCTCATTTTAATTACCTGAACTGGATAACTACAGACTCTCCTCACAAAAAACTCCACTAGCATCTAATGGATGCTCTCTGTAACTTTAAGAAGCAGGAAGTGGAGCTACTTCCTTGTTACTAACCGTCAAAATTCTCTTTAATGATGCAGAATCTCTTACAATAGAAAAATATGGTGAAACATCAAGACACAAAACTGACATCTGATGGAGGTCACATGAATTGAAAGTGAATCAGGATTTGGCATTAACCACTAAATACCTTCCTAAAAAGGATCACCTTCTCAGTAAATGGCAGGGGGACTAGAGTACTGCAGAGACACCCACCAGGGTTACAGTCGGTGAGCAGGGAGCAGATGGACAGCAGCACTTTGGAGATGGTGAGGGCAGGGCTCCAGTTGTCCTTCAGGATGTCCAGACAGATCACACCCTGACTGTTGATGTTACAATGGTAGATCCTCGTGCGAAATGTTACCTGACAGACAAAAAAATTTCAGGTTTTGCTGTTACCTTAAAACATTTGTGCGTTTCATTCTCATTCAGTGTTATTTTGGTATTTCAAGCAGTGACACTACCCTCTAGTGGTGGGAAAGAAATACAGCAAGCAGACAACACAAGGCATAGAATGTTTTCAGTTGTGAGGTTCCCTATGCAGAATATATGCATAGCAAATCCACAAACATTTTTCAGTCACTAAACCATTCAAGCCCCATCCTCTAGTAAACACACACTTCCCCATTTCTGAGCAGACAAACATACGAGTGTCGGAAAGCCGCAAGCGTCAGATTCTCGTCATTTAACTTATAAACCAGTATATCTGAAGAGAAGCAGGTACCTTGAATTAGTACTAAATAGAAGGCGAGGAGTAAAACAATCTACATGTCTATAATATGTTTCCTGTACTAGGTGAACCCTATAGGGAGAAAATGTCTTTTCTATAAGTAAAGCAGTAGCATTAAAGATGAATGATTATACAATTCTCAAAAAATGTAGCGTATCTGGTTATAGATTCCAGTACAACACCTAGTAATACTTGTTCAGTTATTAAACCAACATCATGCTGAAATACACTGAACAGTCATTACTAAGATTCTTGTATTTAAAATGGACAGAATGCAGGTTTGACCGTACCTTGGGTGGTTTGAATGGGTAATCTGGTGTGAACGCAATGTCAAGGAAGAACACCCCTCCTTCATATACAGACCCAGGGGGGCCAAGAATTGTGGACCTCCATTCATATACGTTGTCTCCTTTTGGTCCAGCACTGAAAAATAAACCGCTGAATTAGAGCAGGATACAGTCTAGACAGATTTTTATTTTGGACAGTTGCTGTCAGAGCAAGATACAAATGGGCCATTGTCTAGAAGTTTGGTAAAGGTATAGTGTAAAATACTGCAATACAAACCAACTGTTGGACAAACACACTAATTTATGTGATTAAGAAATTTTGCAGGAGTTAAAATTCAGGAACTTCAGGCCACCCACCTGATGCAAATACCAACATTATAAGAACACTACTCAGATTTGGTGAATAATTGAATTCGAGTTTATGGTTTGGTGCAATTTTATTCCAGTAATTTTTTTTATCATCATCTAAACTGCATTTAGTAATTGATAACACATTACCTTTTGTTTGGTTTATCCATATAACAAAACCAGAGACATACACATTTGTAAAAATAAATATGTGGTTGACCGAATACAGATTCAGACAGTCTCGGTGTTTACTCTCTCTCCAGTGTTAGTAGAATTTATTGGCAAATGAAGATGTTCCCAAACTACTGATTTAAGTGATGTGAGAGGGTTTTCAAATTCTCAATTCTCCACTATGACTGACTAACCAGCCTTAGCCAACTCACTGTATTCATTATCGGTTTTGAAGATCTATTTGTTAATTTAGGTTCCATTCATGTCAAGAAATGTATTTGTTTCATTGTGCATTCTGAACCAAAAATGATGTCACCGAACAGCACAAGCTGAATGTCTACCATTCCTTATCTGTACTGTGGGAAGAAAAAAAAAGCTCTTACTTCTGTCAGGACCAATAGCATCTTGTGTTGGGCCAAAGGCAATTGTTCACAGCATAGTTAGCACATAACTTTATCTACAGCATATCAAAAAAGGCCAGGTATCTGACAACACTGCACCCTTTCTTCAAAAACTTTAAGAACTTGGAAAAGAGATACTAACCAAACAACACAATCTAACATCTAATTCTCCATAGTGGTCCAACAAAGGATAATTTCTCCATTCTGCATAAATATGGCCACTTGTTGGTGGGAAAATTGCCAGACAGCCCATTCGTTTTGTTTAGAAGGTGAAGCTATTGTGGACAGAAGCAGCAGGTACTGAAGACAGTTGACGATGGACTTCGGTTTTCAGCAATGTACAGAATCGTGAAATCCCAAGGCTCACCAACATCCAGTGTTTTTACCACCATTGCATAAAGACTCAACGGGGTGAACGCACATTGCTCAAAATGAAACCACACACATACACACAACATAGTAACTCGGTAGTGTTTGAACACCTCACCAAAACGAAGAACCAATGAATAAGGACGCAGAACAGCCTCATGAGGGGGAAATCTGCCATCAACTTGTACCTAATATTCAGTGCAAACGCAGAGCTCATTACAGGTTCTGATGTTGCACAAAAAATTCATTATATCAAGAACATTTGTCAGTTGCCGTCTTCAAATGTGATGCATTACTCCTGATTAAGGGATTCAATTTTTTTCCCCCAGAGGAAATCTGTGCCAAGCAGTCATTTAAATTCTACTGTGAACACATATAATTCAAGTGGACCAGGTTGTCAGCGATGATAGTTTTGCTTGTTAAAGTGTTTTGGAGAGAAGAAAAAAAGACAATAGTTTTCTAAAATATGCACATTTCAAACGTTCAAGCTCAGCATCACTTCATAACAAAAACTACAAGCACAGTGAGCTAGGAATACCAGTGCGATGACAAGCCATGTCAATAAAAACTTAAAACGAATGCTTTATTTTACCTGATGAGCCACTTAAATACCAAATAGATGCAGCATCTACAAAGGATTTCAGTGACCATATGCATGCCACCATTCTACGGAACTCCCAAGTGGACAATGTGAAGGGGTGCAAGAAGTCAGGTTTTACAGACCATCCCGTCTTTGCAGATCACAGGACTAATCTGACATGGTCTGATGGGCCGTTACAGATGGTACAGGCGCAGGGGTCCTTTTGGATGGGTTTCCTGTAACCTTGGCTCTGTCAGGAGGCTGCCACCTTAGTGCCAGAGAGTTGTGATCAAAGCAGAACAGAACTTGTGCCATTTCCCAGATCAAATACTGAAGCAGGTAGCTGAAATGGCAGAGTGGGTCTGTCCCTTTAAGAGATTTAAAGGGTCACACATAAATGTGCTAATAAACTGGTTAGTGTGCTGCAGCATTTCCCTGCTGTGCAGGCAGGAGTCCATAGTGGGAGAAATGCAGCAGCAAAACCACACAGCAACACAGCCGGAGCTGGCCCCTCGCTCTGGCAAAGCCTGTGTCCAAGCTGCATTTAGCGGCTGTGCCGCAGAGGCCACGGGGCGAGCTCACCCCTTGCTCCCACAGCACTGTGGTTTCAGAGGCACAGTCTGGGCAGGAACTGCCACAAGAAAGGGTGCCAAACAGGTCACACAAAGCTTATTTACAAAATAAAAGAATATAAATCTAAACCCAGACCGTCCCTGGAGACCCTCTGTGCATGCAGTCTTCATTCCTTCTTTCTGCTGTATAGACCAAAAGGTCTAACCATATGCTCTGAAGAATGGTTTGCTTACATATAATCTGCTGGGATTTCCCCCCCCCATATAACTTACTTTAGGAATCATTTAAACCTCTTGCTGAAATGATCACACAAAGGTTTACTCATATTGACATATTAACTGACTACAAATTAAACCCAGAAACCCGGGCATTTGCATATCACAGAGCACTCAGCACTTTCCCCTGCCTCAGTATTTCAAACAGCTGCTTCAAATGTTTTAGCAAATATAAGATCATGCTATTCACACAACCATAAAACTTACGCTACCACCCGAACACATTACCAGTTCATTTTTCAGTCTATCAAATACATTGACCGAGGGCTCCGCCTCTGTGGTTTCTCTAATGAACTGCTATACTGAGGCAGCTATGAGCATCGGCTCTCGCAAATCCATTAAAATAAAACGGCTCATGGACAACTGGCAGTCAAACTCATGAATAAAAGAGAAATGCAGATATTTGTATAGTCAAGGCACGAAATGTACATAAAAAATTCAACATCCTACTTGAAAACTCTTAAAACAAAGAACTTATCATGCAGCAACCAGATTTTTTAAACAATAAAAACATTAAGGCTTCATTTATGTTTTTTAGGCAAGCGGTAGATTTAAGCCTGAAAAGTACCAAAAATGTGCTCAAAATAGCCAAGAGCAAAAATTAACTTCCGTAGACTGATAGCTTTCCGTGTCACAGAATTGTCACATAAGCACTTTTGTACTTTGCATACAATATGACAACCACTTCAAATTCTCAGTGGGGTGCCACATTTCACAGGCCCGTTGTCTACCAAAAATTCAATGCAGGCCACTCATCGAAAAGTAAAACAATGGTTGCTACCTACCCTTACTAGTGCAAACTTTAGCTAAAACACTGATAATACCCAGTTAATTAGCTGTTTGATATCTGAACGCGTCTCCGAGGCCGGGCTGCACCCCA
>JAODUD010000134.1:17682834-17694920 GCA_026784285.1 Stomatorhinus walkeri
CAGATATTTATCACATTATGGGGACATTGTGTCCCCATAAGGATAGGTATACCCGCTCGCACACACACACACACACATGCGCACACACACACACACACACATGCACGCAGACAAACACACACACACGCGCGCACACGCACACATACACACACACATACACACAAACACAAACACACATGCACACACACACACACATGCACACACACACACACATGCACACATATGGAGTAATTAAATTGTTCCCTTAATTATTTTCTGTTTTCAGTCGTAATTGGAGCAGTGAACGTGACTGGATTCGCAGAAAATGTTAGTTTTTGTCTTAATCTGAATGTTAATGTCGACTCTGCTAAAGTTCTAGCCTGATTCATGAGGATCCCATCAACACCAATAATTGCTTGTGGTATAATAAGATACAGTAATTCATTATGGCTGTGCATGTTGAATTTAGCATTTAGCGCTGCATATTTTTTTGACATACACTGGAATAACCATTAAAACGTAACCGTGAGCATCATTATGTCTGGGTGAGTTAATGGACACATGAGGAATGTGATAAATGACTAATTCACTTCTTCAGTATCTTTAAACAAAGCTAAATGAGTTGGCCAGCGACATCTTAAAACTTATATGAGTTTAATTGCACATAGCATGCAACAAAACATTTATCTGTCTTCCTGAACGGTGTGACAATCCGGGAGCCCTGTCCCAGGACAGAAGGGCAGAAGGGGACTCTGGATGAGAAGAAGAAGAAAGGAAAGCAAGCAATGCTTTATTTGCACAATTCCACCAGTTCTTTCTTTTTTGCGCGTCCCGTCGTACTCTCTGTTAGACTGGGAGCACAGCTTGACGACGGAGGTGTGTGTCGACCATTTATTCAGCAGCCCTGGAGCATTTTTCAGGTGGGGGGGGTTAAAGGCCTCATTCAAGGGCCCAACGGTGATGGGGGGCAGTGTGTGGCTGAGTGGGCTGAGTCTCTGTGCCTCTGAGCAGGTCATTGGTTTAAGGCTCAGTAGGAACGTCACATCTTCGTCGAGCGCTTCTGCAAGGACCCTTATTCCTCCCAAGCACTCCAGTGTAATTACACATGCAAATGGAAAATAAATTATCCTTTCATTTCATGTGGCTATTCTGCTGAAGATGGGAATCAGATTGACAGACTTCAAGGCACAGAGCCCAAACTGGCTGACCTAAACACCCTAACTGAATGCCAGTCCATCGTAGGTCCCAACATCTCACAGGCCACAGACAGTTTTGATATACAAGTTCATACTTGTTTTGAACTGCAGGAGTTGTCTGTGCAAACACGTGGAGGACATGCAAACTCCTGATGCACACAGCTTGGGTGGGTATCAATCCCACAACCTGCTGGTCTGAGGCTGCCTCACTAATCATTAAACCTCTGTAATCATGTATATCAGTTAAATGCTTCCACCAGTGTTCACTGGATTACCTGAGAAAGGAAAACCAAGACAGGCATGACTGGGCGTTTATAAATAATAGACGAGAAGCCTTTCTTTAAAGACACCTGCTGCGTTTTATGCCTTAAGCTGACCCACTTTGTGCATTCATTTCTCCTTCCTCTCTTATCCTGATCTTTGAATTCACATTTTGAGTTACACCGTCACGGTAACATTCACGTCAGCTTGGTTGGGGCATTTTAGGAGTCACTGGAGATCTCAATGTAAGTTCTTGATGTGAATTTATGTGAGGTTTCTTTGAAAATAACTCAATCCCAGCATAAAAGAAGCAGCTGATATAAATTTAAAAATAAGCTGAACGTGGGGGGAGGGGAGTTAATTAGAGCCCTGAGTTTTATGTTCAGCGTGAAGCTGCAGAGAAGCTGCTCCATTATTTCCCATTTTAATGCTTCGGTTTAAGCCAACACTGTGTGCAGTGAATTGAAACATTCGCCGGCAATCTGATGCTTTCCTTTATTTTCTGCTTTCACAAGTACACTCTGCATTGTGCGAGTGTGTTCGTGAGGCTCCCTTCCCGTGCCACGGCGCTTGCTAACTTGATAGGAGTCCAAAACGTTGCTGGTAGGATGGGGAAGGATAACGTTTTTTTAATGTTTTTTTTTTTTTTTGATGTGATTTGAAACTTTTTGGGTGCCGCAGAGGCTCAGTGGGTAGCACTATAGCCTGACACTCCCAGGGGGGTGTGGGCTTGAATCCCACCTGTATTTGTTCTCCCCATGATATTCAAGTCTACTCCACATAGCTCATGGGAGTTTCACTTGCACGAAAACGTTCTGGGGGCAGAAGGAACAATGATTGGTTCAGAGAGCTAGCCAATCAAATTGTAGAGGAGGTAGGTCCAAGCAACTAGAGGGGGTGGGACCAACCAATCAGATGTCTTGACCCTGCCTGCTCTAGTTGCTTTGACCCACTTCCTCTACACAAGCTCCAGGTGTCTGCTGCCCTCGCACCATCCAAAAACACGCAGTTCTCCAAACCACCCTTGGTGTGTAAGTGTGTGCGTGCGCACTGTGATTGACCGGTATCACAGTCCTTACTGCTGCCTGGGATTGCCTCTGGGCTCATCATAACTCTAGATAAGAGATTTCAGAGGACTAATGGGTGCACGAAAGTTTGAAGTATATACATCAAAATATTATTACTGTAGCTTGGATCCTGCAAAATATTTATCAGTGGGAACTTCATTACATTGGCTTATGAGTTTGGTTAGGTGTCTGGATTGATTTTATCTCATTATGGGTAATGAGCATTTGCATTACACACTACTTCTGGTGATGGGAACTAACGGAGTATTCTCAATAAGTTTGGCAATTCTTCATCAGGAGCTCATATCCATTTAATTAAGTTAGTTTTAGTTCAAGCTACGGGTCTTTTTTGGATTCTGTGAACTACTACTCACATGCAGCTTTCCATCCATCCATCATCCATCCATCCATTCATCTTCCAACTGTATATCCTGATCAGGATCACAGGGTATGTATGTATGTTTGGGGGCAGTGTGCGGCTTAGTTGGTTAGGACTCTATCTGTGGTCAGAAGGTTGTTGGCTTCAATGCCAGGGCTGGCATAACGATTTTATCGTTTAGCCCCTTAGCAAGGGCCCTGAACCCCCCCTCGCTCCATGGACTGACTGATCCTACTTTCAAATAAATGTAGGTAGCATCTGCTAAATAAATTAAACATACATGACTTATTTTATTAATTATTCCTGGGAAATTATCCAAGCTCACTGTGAGTCCGCATTAAATGTGTGTTTTTGGAAGACAGATGGTTTAGTCTTTAGTTCAGCAGAAAGACGGTGAGATACCTCGTGGCTCTGTATTTCACGTAATGCTTCTATCAACCTGGCAGGCAAACATGGAGTTTCCACAGAGACACACCAAACGTTCTTTTTCACAGCGTCAACAATGAGCAACTGAACATGTCAGGCGGACAAAAATATACTCCAAACAAACACTAATAAACAGACCAGACCAGTGGGGTATTCTGCTGATAAACAGACCAGACCAGTAGGGTATTCTGCTGAAATCTCATGCCATTTACTGACCAGCCACTGAACACTGAACTGAAGAATTATCACTAATGAATTACATTAAAATTTAAGTATAGCAAATTAACAATGGTAACTGACATATATTTATTTAATATGCAGCCTCTCAAAAATATGACAATAAATAATGAGGTCAATGTAAATCAAAAGGATATAGTTTTATAAATATAATTAATGCCTGAAATAATTATCTGTCAAGTTTTTTCCCAATAAAGAATATGGTATAGAACCATGCATGAAGAACCCTGAGCAACATATATCAAAATAATATATCAATGTATCCATTTATTCATCCGTCCATTTTCTCAAAGCGTTTATCTGTGGCAGTGAGCGACCCGGGACGGGATGCCAGCCCATCACACAATACAATGTATCTTCTTGTAAAAGATTAACACTGTGAACCGAAATGTGTATAGTATATAGTTCTGTATTTTCCCATTCAACGATACAGAAAATAAAGTGAATGACAAAGGTGTAGGTCATTTTATAAATCCAGAGTCTCAGAAAATCATTTGTCATAAATTCATAGGCATGAAAACGTCTCTTAAATGCAAAGTACACCCTTGACCTTAACTGAACACCTAGACATTGAGACTTTTTCGATTAACTCAAGATTATCACAACATAAGGATGAGAGTCGTTGACTTTCACTTCTCAAGCTTTTCTTGCAACATCGAAGAAATCACCTTGTAGCTCTACAACTGGGAGGTCTTACATAAAGCAGGATTTCTTTGTTAGCTGGGTTAACTTAAGATAGACATCATGATTGTCCAATGAGAGTTTAGGTAAGGAGCATTCTTATTGGACAAACATAAATTCTCAGCTAACTGAGAAATTCTGCTCGGTGGAACACCCCCTGGTTATTACTCATATACAAAACAAACTATCATGACCAAATCCAATTCCTTTGCATTCTGGTGAAATAGGAAAAAATAATAATGAGTAAATTACATTAGCGTATGAATGTTTTATTCTGTTCTTGCAGCAGTAGAATATTCCTATTTTTTTCGTTCTTTAGAGCATCCGTTCATGTTCTGTACCTGCTTGTTCAATACAGGAAAATGGTGTCGCGTAGCCTATCGGAGAAGCTCTAAGCACAGCCCAGGATGGACCACCGATCGCATCGTAGAGCACACTCACGCCATTCACACAGACAATTTGGTGGGGGGTGGGGAGGGGGAACTGGAGAACCCAGAAGGAACCCTACAGTGACATCAGGCAAAATCCACACACATGAAACCAAGGATTGGCATGACTGTCCAGTAGGAATTCTCCTTAGCTAAATGCTTATTGGACAACCATCCGACTTCCACCTTAAGGTAACACAACTGCATTCACAGAACACCCCCCTGGTCAGAGATTCAAACCCTGGTCCTAGAGGTGCGAAGCAATATGCTACCAGGAGCTCTAAGGCATTGAGGTAAATAATTATGTAAATAATTGATTTAATTGAACATTCTCTGGGCGCTGAGGTTACTGGAACTGGAAAACATATTGTGTTCGCCAATTGATTTTTTCGCCTTGAGCTAAATTGTTTTACTTTGGTTTAGTTACACACTGTGACAATTTAATTACATTTTTTTTAGTCATCTGCCTCAAATTCTGCTATAGTTTAAACATATTCACAATTCTGGGCAGCTTTAATTGGAAATTCTCCTCATATGCAGACGCTGAGCAGCATACTATACAATTTGTCGCCATAGAGGTTCTAATGAGCCCTAGTGACAACAAATGGTCTTTCTGCATGCAGTCATGATAAGATGTTCTGTTCTTAGTGAGCTAGATCGCCCCTGGAATAAAGCCACTATTCCAATACTTTACTTCTGTTACACACATTTCCTGCAGTCGACTTGGTTTATTGAACTTTTGGTACTGCAGAGACAAAGCGAAGAGGAGATAAGCTAAGTGTGGCAGAAGTATCCTTTGTGTAATGAAATTACCCCACGAGAGAGCTCTTTAATTCAAATACACCTTTATCTGTTGCTGAGTGGGTCTTTCTCTAGCAAATGATTAATGTCCAGGGAGTTGCTATTTATTATCAGAGGTTGAATTTAAAGAGGAATTAAATTTGATTCGTTTGTTTATTATTATGTGCCTGAATCATTGTTATTTCCTGCATGATTTTCCTAAGCACTACAATATAAGCTCTAAGCTTAAGAATAAATATTTCTCAGATATTTGAAGAGAGACACACAAATGTGTGTGTAATTATATATACAAACATACACACCTATATATGCATTGATTCTTCTACTCATCTGCTGTTTTTCCATCCATCTGTCTCATTGATTTCAGCTTCCCTTCATTTCTCTTTTCTCAAGTTATATATTTTAAAACGACACTGATGAGAGTTCAATGGATGTAGTTCATCTCTCGTTCGCAAATAAAAAAGGTCAACTAAATCCTTTTCAAATTGAGAATTATAATTCCAAATTGGCCTTGATTACCATGCAAATTGGCACTGAGAGATGTGCCAATTTTTAATTTCCTTTCTTGGAACACAGTATGGCTTTCAGACTGACTGCTTATGTAAGAGATATTATGTCATTATAAGTTTCTAACTGAACCACATTAAAAGTGAAAAAATATCTGTGAACACTGTATGCGAGTCGCTTTTTCAAGGTTGGTCTTCTGTGCTTCTGCACATTAACAAACAAATTAATTTATTACACTAAAAATATACCAAATGCCTGGAGGGTTTGGGCTGGTCTATAATGGGCTGCATGTGTGAGCTTGAAAAAAGAACAGAAAAACAGAAAAATCCCTTTTTGCTCAACTAAAAGTTTCTGAAGCATATTCAAAATGGCAATAGGATTTTTAGGAACAAGGATTAAGTCACAGTTGCATTTTGGGTAACGATTTAACCAGTTATCCCATTCTGGCAATCCGATAATTACTGTTAAATGAGACGAATAAATAAGAAGATAAAAACCAAATGTGTATTTTCAGTTTGAACTTTTGTAAGCAGTATTCTGCACCAGAAATCCTGAGGAAAAAGGCAAATGGGTGTAAAGAAAGGCGAGGGTGAGACCACCCTGAGTGTTCCCTACCAAAAGCCCGGGGTGCGATCTCCGCTTTGTGATGATGTGGATGAAAGCGGAGGACTGGCGCTTCAACGTATCTTACGCAGTTTAGATGCAGACGCTGCCTGGCGTGGGGGTGCCTGTCAGTTCGTTCTTCGGGCTTAGATGTTTTATTCAAAGCCGCGTGCGTGACTGTGATATTGCCGCAGGCAAGACGCGTTTCTCGAGGTGTCTAGTGGCTTTTGTCAACACGCAAAGGTCGCAATTAAATGGGGAAGGCAGTGACTCCGGATCCTTCGTTTTGTTCAAAAGCTAATGAGGGGAAACACTTTACATTCACGGTGTACTGTAAATGAGGGTTAAAGACCATTCTCAAGGACCCTATAGTGAAATCACAGGTAATTAAACCAGTGACCTTCTGATTGCGAGCACAGCATTCTAACCAACATAGCCATACACCTCCCCATACAACCAAATCCTTAGAAAGTGCCACTTCTAAAAAGTTCACGTTACGTGCCCTGTGCCCTGTCCAGGGTGTCGCTCCGGGTTCACCGCGATGCTGAACTGGATAAACAGCTGGAAGATGAATAGATGGATGGGTCCTTTTCTAGGTTTTAAAAATACATGTAACATGCAACTGCTCCATGGTGTTTTTTTGGCTGGGCCAGTTGTGTAACACAGAAGACTCCTGGAGATATCTCCTCTTCAATAGAGATGGGGTTTCCTGAAGCATCCTTGAAATAAGGGTATTCAACAAGCATACATGAATCGTGTACCTCAGAAAATATAACACATCTAACGTAAAAATACAGGGAATGTTGGGGAATAATCAATACAACAGTTTACACGGCTAAATTGGACAGGGGTGTCAGATGTGGCATGTAAACGCTAGGCTAAATCTTGCAACACTCAACTGGAAGATGAGTGATGGTGTTGGGGAGCGCAGTCTGTCGGGGGGGGGGGGGGCATCCGTCAGCTCGCACCTGCAGCAAACCTCCGCATCTCCTTTTCGGCGTCTTAGTCCGCCCACCACACTCAGTCCTGGCCTATGTGTGGACAGATGTTTCCCAGAAGGCCCACCCTCATGTTTCTAGGGATGATATATTACACATCTGCTTAAAAAAGAGTGATGGCGTCCAGGAAGGATGGCTTGCCAGCAGATAGGATAGAAAAAAATGCACCGATTTATCTGTGTATAAAAAGATAGCCCTCTAAGTAAGACAGAGAGTCTGGTGCGTTTTCTATTATGAAGGCAGAATAGCTCCCTATTCTCTTTGGGTGTTTTGCACAAAACACAAAACAGTCAATTATGTAAACAGCTCCCTCAACCTAACAGCAAAGTATTCTCAGTCATTTTCTTTCCATATAAGCAATAAATACACATGATCTTTATTCTAAGTGGTTAGTATGGTGGCTCAGGGGGTAGCATCCACTGGCTCCTGGATGGGGAGATAGCGTAGCCCCGCTTTGCGCCACGTGTGCGTGGGGCGTAGCCCCGCTTTGCGCCACGTGTGCGTGGGACGTAGCCCCGCGTTGCGCCACGTGTGCGTGGGGCGTAGCCACGCTTTGCGCCACGTGTGCGTGGGGCGTAGCCCCGCATTGCGCCACGTGTGCGTGGGATGTAGCCACGCTTTGCACCACGTGCCACATGAGGTTAGCTGGTGTGGAAGATGGATGTGTCTTAAAGGTGCTTTCTGGGAAGAAGTGACTATGTTCAAAGATGATTGTTGAGTGATGTTCCCGGGATCATGTCTCTATCTTTCAGTCGTGTGTGGTGACTCGTACTCCAGACTCGCGACCACATCTCCAGGAAGCTCCAGCAGATATCGGTTGCTGTGAACGATTTTCCCTCCCAGATGGAAGCACTGAAGCATATAATTAAGGTTCCTGGTGCCCTCTCTGGTCTTTTTTTCCATTTGCTTATGTCAGGTACGGAGGCACGGTTCCACATCATCACCTGACAAAGCCTGATGTGACAAAACGCTGCTTCCAGCACAAGGCCGATTAATAAACACCTGTGATGGCGATGGTGTACACATCCATTCATCTTCAGCAGGTCAGTCACGAGACGCATGGGCTGTGGGAACCTTGGGCAGGATGCCAGTCACAGCAGGGTTGTCACACGCTTAATCACTCTTCGGGCAGTTTCGAGCCGCTGGAAGTGCGTGTTTATTGGGCAGTGAGAGAATCTGGTGCCCAGCAGATATGTATGAAGATAGCAGCTACGTTCACATCGAGCTAGGGCATGATTTGAATGTCCAACCTCAGGAGTTAGAATTCTACTTCATAATCCTCTATTAGTAGACACGTAAGAAGCGGTCGGTGTTGATAGGTGATGGCCTTGGGACAAGGTGTTGGGTTTGTTTCCATCACCTGTTTCTTGCTGTTCATCAGGATTGGGGTCTGGTTTTCTTTTTTTCACTTGTATCTCCTGCTTTGGTGGTCAGAAAAGAAGGGACTTCTTTGATTGAAGTGAGATTAATATTTTATTTCGGCGATCATTAACAACCACTTCCTGCTTTTGTGGTTTCACTGTTTCCCCCCGCGTCTTGCTGCTGTTGTTCAATCGCAAAGAACACCTATTTTACATTACTAGTCTGACATAAAGTGGCTTCGTAAAGTGAGTGACAGATCTTCCCCCTTTTATTACTCCCACTTATAGGTATTTTTGATAGCTTTTATTGACTTGGGACCCGTGCACATACAGCCCAGCTCTTGCCCCGTTTGATTACACAGGCACCTCTGTCATGTGACATACTGCTAGCGGAAGAGCATTTTAAGGTTATTCTTTCTAATGACTAAATACTTTTGAAAGTAACAGAAAGTGAGCCATTAATATTTTCTGTGTTGAATGGTGTCCTGCTTGTCACACTGTGATCATTATTATAATTTTGAAATGTGTAAAAATCGCATATCACTACACGCCGACAGTGTAAATCCATCTGCACCTGTGAGCGATGAACAGGCAGAGCTGGAAAAAAGTATGGACCGTGTTGCGAAGCACATTATCTCCGGTGTTTACGTAACGCTCCCAGTGTACCGCTGTCCAGCAGATACCAGAAGACTTGGTTGTGCAGTTAGACGGCAGCAAGGAATGATAAGTTCTTGTCCTGCACTGTGATTAACAGTGATATCAATTACTTAGTCAATGAGTTACTGCTTATGAACCATGCCTTTCAAATATAAATATGCTCTTATAAAGATTTATCTTTTTTCCATCCGGGATATTCCCTGAGATCCTGGATCTGGATAAGGGACTGGCAGCTGGATTGATAGATGGAAGGATGGATGGGGTTATAATCCTTTAAACATAAAACTGTGCACTTACTCTGGTAAATTTTAAGAGGGATAAATCCTCTCTAAAATGTTCTTGCCTTTGTGCCAAAGCTGAGGTCTTTCAGGCTGGTTTTCTTTAAGAGTGAGGTTCTGCAAAGTATCCATCCGTTCTCTATACCCACCTGTCCTATTCATGGTCGCGGGGGCATGGAGGCTTTCCTGGACGTTATGGGCGCCAGGCAGGGAATGACCCAGCGGGAGGAGCCAAGGACAGGACAGACTCACCATTGACACATTTTAGCAACTCCAGTTAACCTTCGCATGTTTGTGGACTGTGAGGGGAGACCGGAGCACCAGGAGGAAACCCCGCAATGACACGGGGAGAACCCGCAAACTCCGCACACGGAGTCTTGACCAAGACTTAAATCCTCGTCCTAGAGGTGTGAGGCAACAGTGCTAATCACTGCGCCACTGCGCCCCTCTGTGAGCTCTATGAAGTCCAGTCTCTTGACGCTGGGATGAAGACGTACATATATGTCTGCTTTTGATCTTACATATTACAAATACCACACATCCAACACTCAGATTTCAAAGTGTGAAATCCCAAAACAGCCAGAGAGATTATACCTTAAGCATGAATTGGTCCATAGGTACAAAATGTTTGTCAAATCCATTTATGTGTTGCTTAAAAGACCCCAGAGATGTGGTATACTCTACCATGTTGTGTGTATGTCGTGCGGGGACACTGAGTATTGAGATATGTCACCATTATAGTTTAAAACAGTGCAGTCATCCATTGGTACTGTGGGTAGCATTGAGACCTTCAAGGACTCTGAATCTGAAGCTTGCATGTCAACGAGGGGTTTCCTCTGAATCCTTTGACTTCTTCTCACATGTACGTGAGTCAACATGTGCAGGTTCCTCTTGTGTACATGTGTGTGAATCTAGGGTCTACCCTAATATGGCCAGTTATCTCAACTGTATTTTATCTCTATATTAGAATAACTGAATAACTTGTGTTTTAGATAACACTAAGACTGGAGTAGCTTAGCTAAATTTAACTTAGGCGTGTCCTTGATCTTAGCCCATTTTACTGGTTTACGGTTGTAATGTAGCCCAGAGTCTACCCCCAGTGGTTCCTTCCTACAGACCCTACGGACTCTCTAATCTGTGCAATATGAAATTATCTTCAGGAAAAAAGACAAACATTGCACTCTACCTACTCACATGGTGGATATCAATGTTTTGTAGACGCCACAAAGGACAAAATACAGGCCGTCCCCAAGTTATGACCGAGATCCATTCCTTTTTTATATCGTCTTTATACATTTTTCTTTATACTGAATTTGTAGGTAAGTTGGAAAAATGATAATACAGTATATGATAATAATAGCAATGCAGTAATAAGAAAAGTGACCATCTAATATACTCGAGCTGGAGAATCTGTGCGATGTTTTCACAGCTTGATGGCAGTCCATTCGTAAGTACGAATTGTCCATAAGTAGGACGATATTGACCCAGGGACTGCCTATAATTAAGGTCCGGTCCGACCTCTGAGGGTTTACGCTGTTTTATCAGTGTGGCACAATGTAAAACATTAGAGTTCCGTCCCAATCTTAATCATTTTATCGAAAATATTTATCATCCGTACTTTAAAAAAATCTGAATAGCCTGTTCAAAAAGTGAGTAAAAATAGGTGAGTCGACTGATCGATTGAAATTAAAGTCTGTACAAAAATAACAACCATCACATATTGACTGCATTGTTATGGTCTTCCTGCTGGTA
Source organism: Stomatorhinus walkeri (assembly GCA_026784285.1). Taxonomy (NCBI): domain Eukaryota; kingdom Metazoa; phylum Chordata; class Actinopteri; order Osteoglossiformes; family Mormyridae; genus Stomatorhinus; species Stomatorhinus walkeri. The sequence goes on from JAODUD010000134.1 coordinate 17,694,446, forward strand.
CTTGTCTCCGGTGAGATTAAATGAGCTACAAAAGATGGCGGAATGATTGAAAAGATGAAGGCTATTTAATTGACTCAGCCTGCAGCTAATTATCTAGCCTTGTTGCAAAGGCCTGCTTTTTCCCCGTCGCATTTTCCCGTCAGAATGATCGCTTCAATACTGAAGCAGTAAATACCCTCCCCCGCAGTCGCTTGCTTCTTCACAGAGCTCTCGGGGGGTGTTGACGGTTCTCCGCGGACACGTGGGGGGGTGGGGGGAGTAACCCGCTTTAACATTCCTGAAGGGAGAGGAGCTCTGCAGTGGGGAGGACTACAAATTGGGTCATGCAGCATAAAGGAGGAACAGAAAGAAAAGGGTTGTGGCTCATCGACCTTAATCCAGCCTGAACCTTAACATGGCGACCTTAATCCAGCCTGAACCTTAACATGGCGACCTTAATCCAGCCTGAACCTTAACATGGCGACCTTAATCCAGC
>JAODUD010000134.1:17695583-17711858 GCA_026784285.1 Stomatorhinus walkeri
GGGGGGTTGGCGACTGAAGGTTTATGTAGAGGCTTCTGCAAACAGCCAGTGGGATTTGTGGGAAGTCGGCTGAGAGAGCAGTAACAGGAAAAGAGACAGATTTCACTGTGTGACACATGAAGGCACAGAGCTTGCCTTATTTTCTGTATCTGATGCATTTTCTGGAAATTTTCCCTGGAAAACCATCATCTGATGGATTGAGATGAATTCCAGGGTCGCCGCGGTGTGATCACTGGTCGCCCTGGAGAAGGGAGGGTAGCATTGAAAGGCATCCGTGCTGTTTGCACTGCACTGTTATCGCCTAAGGAGAAGGCCTGTGGCAGCAGGCACCGGGGGCGTGGTGGCACCGTGGAGACGCTGGCAGATTCAGGGGGCCCAGCAATTATAGGGGCCCCAACATGTAACATTAGGGGTAGATATTTTGCCAGGGGGGTGTTATTTCTCACTATGTCCCTGCTTGGTATATTCCTCTTCTCACAATAATTACACATAACTTTAGGAAGGTGAGGAATATATAGCTGTTATTATATTTTATAACAGGCGAAGTGGGAGGGAGCTCATTCCGGGGGGCAGACTGCCTGAAGCTCAGGACGTGAAACTGAGCCCCCGTTCTGTGTATATAGCCTGTTTTACAATGGAGGTGTACAGCACACATAGGGGCACTGATTCAGAAATATTTATTGCCTAATTCCCCACTCCGCCCCCCATAAACTATTTTATATGTCGCAGAGAAACCACATGTAGTGCAATATATCTATTTTAAATAAATGTTATTTTAAAAAAGTAACCCTGTACACATGTGGCTTCTGTGTGATATTCTCTTATCTGTATAACATATTCCTGAAAACCTGTTTTATGTGGCTGCAAGACTTGTAAAGGGTTTTCAAAGGCAAACCAAGGCTAATATTATGAGAGCAAATGAATCCTGAAATGGGTAAGATGGTCCATGCCTTTGGTATGGAGAATCCTGCACGTCGCACTCGCCCAATCAAATGGTATTCCTCAGCGTGCACAGTTATACAAACCAGATGGCTGTAAAGCATCGGACCAGATAAACTAACAGAACAACAAATCTCTACAAACCCCTTGAAAGGCAATATAATCTCAAAACGATTATTTTCAGGATGGCATCGCAGTTCAGTAAAGAAATAAACATCCTGGAAATAAGAATTCTGGTCTTAATTTCTGAAGTCGGCTGATTGCCGCCCTAATACCATATGTGGGTTGGCAAGGAGGGGGGCTTTGGGTTCTCCTTCTGTGTTCTGTGGGGGGGGGCAGGGTGGGGGAGGCAAGAAGAAAAGGTCGGTGTCTGTTGACGGTCATGTGTGGAAACCTCTCCTTCCCCAGACAGGGAATTCTGGGGGTTGCTTGTCTGGTTCTCGTATTTTACAGGAATCCCTTGATTTATGACCATAATGTGTTTCTGATGTGTTTATGAGCCAAAAGTCTGTAAATTGAAAACACAAATCACACTGATCTTTAAGGGTTCTGAAATCCAAACATTTTTTATGCAATATTTTTAAGGGTTTCCACGACCAAATGCCAAAAATAATAACAAACAAAATGACTATTCATTTATCATATATTTTTATCATGGTTACAGATTTTTATAAAATCGAATTTCCCCTTGTCAGACTGAAAAAATGGTCCCTGCAACATCTGTAAAGAATTAATTTGTCAGGATCTCATTTACTAATTACCCTAAGATGACTGTTTACTGTGTCTTTCTGTAAATAAATTGTACGGGCAATTGATGTAGAGAAACACAGAGCCTAGCACACTCTACAATTACACAAACCACCACAGGAATGAATTTTCACTTCTATTTCCATACGCTATTGCTTTTGATATTATTGGGCTTTTCGCTTTTCTTAATGATTTTTTTAAAAAGACATTTTCTCACCTTCAAGAGCTGCGATTATGCTGAGAACCACAAGAAATACTCATGAAATGTTTGCACAAAATAAGTTCAATATAGTGGTTATTTCTGGATGGAGTGTTTGTGTAACTGCGACTGCATATTAACAATATCTGAGTAACGCATGTGCAAAACTTGTTATAATACTAATTGATGAACAAGGACTGTAAGACAGTGATACTGTGGAAACAGCCTAAACCTGTGAGTTCTTCATTGTGCTTGCAAATTTTTGCCTGGCTTTGGGAAAATTATAACCAGGGTATCTGACTGATATCTTGGGCGCCATGAAGGTCTGTCACAATGGACCGCCAAACCAGACACATCCAATTGCATTTCACATTTTTGGAATGTCCCTTGGAATCACCAACCCACCCCCACAACATCCCAGTCTATATAATATAATTATTTTTCAGTAGGGACAAGAAAAGGGTGGAAAAAAATTCAATGATAGCATTTTGTAAATTAGTACAAACTACTCAGCATGAACTTACAATGGCATCTTATATGTTCCATAAATCCTTAGAATCAAGGTCAAAAGCCAGCTGAAGGCAGAGAACCTTCATAAAAACCAGTTTGAAATGCTGTACATATCCTTTTATCCTTAAAGTGAGGTGCTCTCTGATGATTTGAGGGATGGAATTACAGTTTTACAAAAGCCGAGGTCTCCTAGTTGCTCTGTGCATCTGGACTGTATAGACTTGGCTAAGCATTTAAGAATTAATAACTTGACCATTTATGAAGAAATAATGTTTTTTTCTGTGGTATTAATGATACTCCTGTCTGCAGCGCAGCGCTCCGTCGTGCTGCCTGGCAGATGAGCAGGGACCAGGCTCTTTCGGCGTTAGGCCTGAAGTGCTGACATACTGCATCATCAAAGTAATGCTTGTTAGCTCATTAATACAACAATGCAGCTTTCAGGACTGATTTGCTGAAGTGTTCTGTCGCTAAGACGACCCCGAAACCCGACAGGGCGGGAACTGCTTGGACTGTGCTAGTTTTTTTGGCTCGGAGCCCCTAACAGAGCTCACTCACACCTGGTCCACAGAGGCAGGTTGTTGATCCCCCATCTGGATGCCATTAAAACAGGAAGGAGGGAAGCTTTGGCACTTCACACATGGCAGTGAAGGGCTATGGCTCAGTGATGGGCTATGGCTCTGTAAATTGCCCCTTGTAAAACTGATTTGCTTGGTTTTTCGCAGACACTGGCTGCTGGGCTATTTCCGCTAGTGTCATTTATCGAAGGCTTTGATATATTTCAGTGCTGCAAGTGGCAGAGCTATCTTGTGTACACAAAGTAAATGTACTGTCTGCACTAATCTAAGCTATAAGGTCTTTTTCCACTACATACATACCCAGCATCAGCAATGGAGCCCTAGGAAATGCTGCTTAAATAGAAATTGGATTGTGGCTTTGAGTTATTTAAATGGTAACATAAATTATAAACTAGACTACAATAATACGAGCTGCTCCGGTTAAAATTTTTTGGCCAGTCCAGCAAATTCATTATTAAAATAACATTGTAATGCATTTTCCTTGTACAGAAAGAGAACACATCTAAGTACAAAACAAAGTTCTTCCCACCTCATTGATTTAAAATCACAAGGGGTGTAAAACAGTCTCTTCTTATAATTTGGTTTTAAAATGTATCCTGGGTGAATGGATCATAACTAGACAGCTGAGACACATCACTGTGTACACCTGTGTCTGCCACATCACTGTGTACACCTGTGTCTGCCACATCACTGTTTACACCTGTGTCTGTCACATCACTGTTTACACTTGTGTCTGTGATGCATCTCCAAGGTGTCCAGCAGACATGCAGTTATTCTCATTGTCAGGGATGCAATAGGGCACATTTGCATTTACGCTACAAAAGACAGGTAGTCAAGTGCGTCCCTGACCAACTCGGTGAATGCTTTGAGTGATCGGATCGCAGTGTGTCTTGGTGGACATTTAGACTTAGTATATAGCACTGTCCGCTTGTGATCCAATCCAAAAAAACCTTTTTCAAACCAAGTGTAAACAGAAAAGGTTACCCAAACACAGTACACACATGAGAGTTCAATGAAATGACATTCATTCAGTTCTTTGACATTATTATTATTATTTTTTATGTCAAAGGTATTTATACCAGATGAGGACTTTTTGACCGTAAGAATGTGTCGGATGGGACACTTTAGTTCCTCAGCAGTCCAAAGTGCTGTATTTCAGCATCCTGACCACTTCTCATTAGAGAGGCAATTCATGTGATTCACGCATCTCACAGGGTCCCACCCTATAAGGCTGACCTCACTCTGCCTGCTGAAAACTAACTCTCCTTTCTCAAGTGTGCTCAACTCCAGTCAGCAGAGTGCCCATCTTTTCACCCTCCAGCTGTGCAAGGTTAGCTTTTGTGTCTCTCTCATTTAACATGATTTCTTCTTGAGAATGAATGTGGTGATAAAGCCCTCTGCTTCAGCTTTTCATTATTAATTAACTTGTACATCGGCATTTTCAATATGGAGGGTTCCGGCGTGTCTAACACACTAATGCGGCAGTACTGCAGATAGACTGCATGCGGTTAGCTTTGATGCTACCGTTACTGCTGGAGACTAAAGACATGGATGGACTGAATGGGAAAAAGAAACTGAGCAGAAGAGAGCAAAACCAGCCAATGGAGAAGAGCAGGAAAAAGCCTTGAAGATTCCAATGCCAACCTGGAGTCCAGCCTCAGAGATGCTAACTTTGGGTGATAAGGAAGCGTGTTGTTGTGTCAGGAGGAAACCCTGGAGGTCCAGGCTGAGTGTCTCGTGTTCCCCTCAGACATGGTGTACAAACTTCCATACCTCGCTGTAACAAGGGTGACCGGTAATTCATGGAGGGACATTATGGGCTGCGACAGAGTTTGTAAGCTACCAGTTCAACCATTTCAATGAAAAGGACCCAGATTTCACTTAAGCACTGAGTTGCTGTGTGCTGATTGGTCAGTCTCCTATAATCATGCATGTGTCACTAATGTTAATGTGAAACTGCTGGATGAGTCTTTCAATCAAGGAAACAAATCGGTACACAAGGCAAACCAGTTTAGCAGAGCGGAGGAGCCTTTCAGCTTTAAAGTAGATGGTAGAAGCTGGTGGCTCATGGTTTCTGCTGACATGGATTAGGTGCCTATTTTCAGAAGACACTGAGGAAATGAGTATGATTTTGTGCACTTTGTAATAGTGTCTCATGGGAAGATGGTGTTTTGGCCTTAAGTGCAGCAATTTTACTTCATTTTAATTATTCATATGTAATTTGCGGGTCTGTATAGAAACCGGTGGTCTGCTGGTAATTTTGTCTGCACCCCTATGCTGCGTGAGAGATGGTGATGAGCGTCCCCCTTGTGCAGTGACTCAGCTTGTGACCCAAGACTCCAGTGTGAGAGACAGTGGGGGCAGTGAAGCTTAATGTCCTTTACATGACTGCGCAAAACCTATTGATTACAGGCCCTGCATGGAGGGCAGGCGAGATGTGCAGCTGTCAGCATAAAATCATCACCGTACTGACGCCCTACGGCCTGAAATAGCTAGGAAGGGCAGGGTGGCGTAGTGAAATTGCAGTGGGGAATTCTGGGAAATGGTGAGCGAAAAACTTTCATTGTCCTAGCACAGCTCTTGAATGTAAATAAATTAATCTTTCTAGCATTTACCTGTTGCATATTTTTTTAATCAGGTGAGTGCTAATTAGCTTACTCTAATTTACTTTCTACATTAATAAATGTTATGGTGTCTGCTTACACGAATCAGTGTGTTCTGGAAAGATCACTGGCTACAGCTGAAGCTGTGTGTTTGTACTTGGCATTCAGCAGGATTTGCACGCCCATTCTTTCCTGAAAAAGGGACGTCTGGTGTGTTTGCAGATTTTTACAGTCACACCCTTGTTATGTAAATACACTACGTCACGAACTTGATTTCGTGAAAAAAAAAGGTTTTGAGTTTGAATTCAGTTTAATGTTAACCTGACCCTTAGACTCCTTACATGTTTCTAATCACACACTCACTGGAATGCAGAAATCCTTTTTGCTGCCGCACAGCCAGTTTGGGGGAAATTGTGTTGTTTAGACATATATCTTGCTCACTGGCCCAAAGACACGACCAGTGCGCTGAGTCTGGGCTCAAACTGGTGACCTCCACAGAAAGTTGGCTTGCTGAACTACACGCTGCCCCCAAAAAGAGGCCCAGGCTGACACTGGGAATTCCCCACAAACAGACATAAAAAGTAATTTATGTCTGTTAATGCTGCAGTTATTATGCAAATAAGTCACATGGCTTTTTTTTCAGTATTTAGAGATACATACAGATTGGCATATATCATGCACACACATATCAGTGTGATGCCAGGAGACACCTCGGGGTAATGTTATAAAATGCATGCATTCATAGTTTAAACGCACACACACAGTATAATTTGGTATGATTCTTTACATTTATTTATCAGATATACAAGTGAGGAATGCCAGATAGCAGAAACAGCTACTGATTAGCAGTTCTGGGGCAGTTGGGGTTAAGAATCTTGAACAGGCACCCATTATTGAAAGGGTTACTCTGCTTGCCACATTGTCTCACTCCACAATTGTACAGGCAGACACAACTGGCAGCTCAGCTATATGTTCAAACATAGGATGTTAGTCCATTGTGATGTATGCGGCTCGTGGGAATACAGTACCTTCCAGAGGGCAAGGCTGATTGGACGTCCTGATGTCGAACATTTCGTGATTGGAACACAATTGCCATTGAGAAATGTTAATGCACAGTATACCTGGCTAAGTAAGAGCTGCCCTGTTTCTCTACTCCGGTCTGGTTCTCCTCCTTCTGTCTTTTGCCTCAGCGGGAGATGTGTATGTAGAATAACAAAACATTTCAAATACACAAAATGTACCATATACAAATAGAGACTGAGGATGAAATGCATAATGCATCTATGTGCACAGAAAGGCTTTATTTTCAAACAGTGTCAATGGATTCCGGGAACAGTTTGCATTGAATGTGTATCTGAGAATCGCTCTATACTGTCTGGAATTAAACAGATACATATCTGTACAGACCTGCTGGAGCAGGTTTGGATTTAGCAACTTTGTTTGTATAATCGTTTGTTTGTATAATCGTTTGTTTGTATAATCATTCAGCCAGAAGCAGTAGATGACATTAAAATAACAAAATTTCCTCATTAAAGGCATGCAAATTGTCTGTTGAGCAATGAAATCCAAAGATTCTGAGGGAAATATATACATTCCGCTTCTTCATGATATTAGTTGTAGACCCATGATCTTATTATAATAGTAGCTGTTTTTTTTATTTAATAAAACGAGATTGCAGGGTCATTGTGGTAGCTTATGATCCGTCGATGCTGCATGCTTGTCTTCTATCGGGAAGATGGTAGACTGGAGCTCTTGCTGGTGTGTGTTTCGTCGACGCCGGCGGGACGCTACTTAGCTATCAGTGCTCCAAGCGTGCCGATAAATGCGCTCACCGTCACACAGCCTGGCCTGCCCACTGCCTGCATACTGCTTCTCCTCCATGCCACCTTGCGGGTCAGATTCTCAATCTATGTTTTTCAATCTACCCAACTAATTCCTTCCCAGATTAATTTAGCTAAGGTAAACTACCCCCCCCCCCTCCATCACCTGGGCGTGCCACATGGCGCAGATTCTCAAACAGAAAGACATGTAGCGGCACGTGTATATATACATGTAGCCACGACACCTGTGATTTATGCGACTCTGTAAAATATACGTCGCATTTGTGTACTTCTCACACTTTTCCCAGAATGGACGGCTGCTGATATGAGCATGCGTTTACCCTGGTTACCTGGAGCTAAAGTGACTCGCTGCATGGTGATGATTGCGAAACTCTGCCCTTGGTTTGGCCTTGAGAAGATGCACGTTCCCGATGAACAAGAACTGACAGGTGAGTGAGGCCTATTGAGTGCCGCTGACCACCAGTGCACGCTGGTGCGGATGAGGTGGCCAGTGCGTCGGCAGGGACCAGCTCGAATTCTCATTCCATTCAGCTCAGTCTGCTGCACTGTCCTGTTCCCCCGCACCCGAATCAGATAGCAGTCGGGAAGCATTTAGCCAGCAAACGCATTCGAACGGCACACATCTGAAACGGAGTGGATCAGATAGTGCAGTGACTAATGAAAAGAGTCACAAAAGTGACAGCGTGATTAATTAAGTCCATCCTACCATACTTGCATGCAGCTCTACGCTGGGATTCCGGGATTCCAGTGCAGCCAAGCGCACTTCATGGTGACAAATACTGCACTTTTCCAGCGCTGACACTTCAGTGTCAAGGATTAAAAAATCGAAACTTTTGCTGGCTCTGCAGCAGGAGACCGAGTCTGGCAAGGGGCTACTGTTCTGTACGTGGAATGCACCCATTTCAAATGGGCCTGGGAGGCTAAGGCAGGAAAGATGGGAGAATTAAAGGCTTATTGCAAACAGCTGTGCAAGGCCACTATCTGCCATATCCAAACTGCAGCCAGTGGAAGGGAAAATGGAAAGGATAGTTCAGTAGGCTGTTCCTGATACAAACCACATGTATCAAGACTGTGAGAATCGCCCGCATTTGTATAAGATGTAACATAATTGCATGGTAATCAGTGCACTTTTGTGCTGTGATGCATGTGGTAATTTGTAAATGACCAGCTGTCACTGTCAACTCAAAAAATGAATTGATGTCACAGGAGTGGGATAAGAGACCAAAGTCATACCTGTTTGGTCTGGGACGCTGAAACAAAACCTCTCTTACCCCCCATTCTGGTAACTCCGCCATCCCGCTTCCTGCGGTGTGCAATGGGACGGGTGCCATGCTTGTCACCTGGGTACAGTCTCCTGGGGGTGGGGAGGGGGCGGGGGGTGAATTAGGTAGGATCTGTCAACAGCGATAGTGCTGTGTTACTGGTTCTGCGAGGGGTGTTTAAGGAGGAGTCATATTACCACCAGTGAGAGAGAGAGAGAGAGAGAGAGAGTGAAGAAGGGAAACAGAAGCAGGAGAGCCAGAGCTCAAGAACAGTAGACAAGGGGCCAAGCTCCTATGAAAAAAAAGGAAGGAGAGAGAGCAGGAGTGGGAGGGTGCGTGGCGAAGAGGAGGACCAGCAGTGAACGTGGGAGGCCAGTCAGAGTGCTGGAGAGGAGCAATACGGGAGAGAGGAGGACGCCAGGACAAGTTACTGAGTATAAGGGATAGCTGGGATGATACGCCGCGCGGAATGCGATGGTCCTCGGTGACGCGCTCAAGTTGCAGGGGAAGCGCGGAGGAGAGAAAACAAAAGGCGAAGAGAGAGAGAGGGTGGGAGAGTTTCTGATGTGCGATCGATAAGTGGCAGCATGTATTTCGGTGAGTGGCCACCGCCGGGTTCAGCTCCCGTTTGCCGGGGACGCCGTAGCACATGGCAGTGCGGAGACAGGGAGCTGCCATCAGCGCGCATCGTTATTTAGACAAGGATGTGAAGGAATATCACCCATATAATAACATAGGTCCCAGTCCCTAATCACAACACTGTGAGCTGCCTTCACAAATTTATGAGTGTGTTTGATTTTGTCTTTAAATGCCACAGGCAGTGCATGCTGGTTTTACGATGAATTATGAGTCGGCATAATGTGTGTGATCTTGTCAGAAGCGATCTCGCATCCGAATGCAGCGACGACGGAAAAGGTTACATTCAGAACACTTTCCTTAAATGTCATTCCCTTGATAGAAAAAGAATTTAGAAGTGAGTTATAGACCTGTTGAGTTGAGCGTGTTTTTCATTACGACTTATTATATACCAAAAACAGGCGGCAAGTCCTGATCGTATGGGACTGGGGCAGCTACGCCAGGGCATGTTCCTGGGGGCCGAGTTGTATCGTGGTTTAGAAGAAGACTTACCAGTTCTAGCTCCGATACCCACAGGCAACAGAATTATATAGAGACGGCTTCATCCCGACAGCAAAATATCACTTCTCAGTTTAATGCAAACTGATTCCTGTTTGGGCAAGGTTAGAACTGAAGTCCAAGCATTATAAATAGAATAAAGATTTATATTCAAACACAAGTAAAAAAAAAGTTAAAAATGAGTACAGAGTGCAAATAAAATGACTTCTACAATTATTTTCTGTAAAAAATGGGTATTTGCATGAATTTGTTTAAAACGAAAGCACTGCTAAAATAAAAGGTAATGAAAGTAAGTATGAATATGTGTTTCAAGAAATCTGTCGATATGAAGACATACGGAGGTGATGTACTCAGTCCTCAGCTGTATATATGCATGCTTTTGTTTATTTATGACCGCATGTGCGGACAGTCTGCAAAGCAGACGGACGAGTGCTGAGTGAGGATTCCGGCGTTTGTTGCGTGCTAGCCCATTGCTTTCCGCCGGCGCTGACGGATATGTGCAGCACAAGCCCAGCCAGCTGTGTGTCTTTTACAGAACATAAATAGCTCCTTGGTTAACTTCAGACTGCAGCGTGCATGATGGATGGGCGCGCGAGCGGGCTGTGCGCTGCCCGTGCATGATGATGATTAAGAGACGCGTGACGCTTTGCCATTGTTCCAGAAACTGAGCCATATCAATAAAAACACCCCTTTACATTAGTGAGTATATCATAAACACAAGAACAGAACCGAATGCTTTTATTATCACTGTACAGGTGATATCAAGTACAATGTAATTCAATCTCTGCATGCTCAGTCTCGCTCTTCTGTTAGACACCAGTGGGGTGTCTGTTAAGCCTGGTGTCAGAGGGCAGGGTTAGGCGTTTACCCAGCACCCCCACGACAGTTCCTGAGAATAAAGGCCTCGCTCAAGGGCCCATCATCGATATCGGTTTTCTGCCTTTGACTGACTATCAGGCAAGTCTTAAACCCACAGGGCCCCATATTATCCATTAACACTATTAATAATTCATATTATCCATACCTGATGGAAAATTTCCATCAATCACTTGCTGTAGTCATGATGCCAAAAAAAGAAAAAAAAGCATAATTATGATATGACTTTGACCCACTACGTGTGTGTTTTTATGGATTAACTGTATTGAAAATATTAAATATAAGTAGCCTTGGTGCACTTATGCAGGAGTGTTGGGTAATCAGTCTATCTCAATCCTACTTAATGTGATTTAATGTTAAAAAATATGTAAACTGTTCAATGAATACAGAACAAACATAGAAACTGTAAAAATTATTCTTTCATACGAGTAGCGTCTATTTTTCCTGTTAATATCTGTGCAGTAACTAGTTAGTAGGTTATAAGTCATTCTCAACCACTCCAGGCAAACACAGAAGATAAACAGCCTTGTTAGAATGGAAATGTTAGAAACATTTATTGCTAAATACTGCACAAGTCAAAAGCACAAATAAAACCACACTGGATCAAGGGGAAATTTGGTGGGAAACTGTAGAAAGATACTGCTCAGAAGCAGGAACAGGAAATGGAGATTGTGGGTCTGCTCTACTGCTCTCTGAATCACAGGAGCGATGACAGAGTCGCAGTTTGACCGGCGCAAGGGAACATTATATCAGACTCTAACTCAATATTGTTGAAGACCACTTATCTGAAGTAGAAGGAAGGTTTGGGCCAACATCTCTGTCATGGGACTTCAGTATGAAACGAAAATGCTACACAAGAGGTAGGCCACCAGAGAACAGCTGGCAGCTATAATGTTCTGGATATTTCCTGAAGCTTTATAATCTGAAGGTTGGTGGTTTGAGACCCGGGAGGAGCCAATACCCCCCCCTGGGCGGTACACTTAATGTGAACTGCTCCAGTAAGACTAGCGGCAGTATAAATGTGCAGAAATGTGTGCCCTGCTGCAGAACAAGAAGTGTCCAGTCAGCAACAAAATAGCCATAAATCACAGGAGGTTATGAGTTTGGTTTTGTCAGTCTTATTCTCTCTTCTGTGATGAATCTCAGAGCGGACTAGTTCAATCTATCTTCTGCAAATCAGTCAGCACCACGCCGGAATTCCATTCCATCAGACCATTTTCCAGCCGTAACATATAGCACAGAGAAGACATGTACCACGACACAATTACAGAGTTTATTTTATAGTCAATATCACAGTTTTTACGGTACTTAAGTCTACACTTTGGCATAAGCATATTTATGCTCTGCCATCTATAAAATAGTAAATATTGCCAGAGATTTCTAACCAAGCCCATTTATTGTCAATGGATTTCAAATAGAGAGTAAATCGAGGTTCATTTTTTTTTGTTAGCCTCCTGTCGCATTGCTTTCATGTGTTCACGTTCTGCTGAAACTCACAGTGTTCCTGCAGGAATAACAAGTCAGTTTTAGAATTTAGTGATCAATTGTCATTGTTGACACACCACAACAGAATGTGTCCTCTGCATTTATACCATGCATTCGATTACAAGTGCGCTTCCCTAATCATTAAGCCACCAAGCGGGGAAGCGGCCCGATCGTATCGCTACCAGGATGCAGACGGCTTTGTGATGGCTTTGCGTCAGTGCAAGTTGTGGGTCTAATTTTCGTTAATATCCCTTAATGCCTGCATGTAACCCCACCCAGGTCAGAGCTCAAACCCTGCTCCTTAATACCTGTTCTTTTTCAATGATATCTGTTCTGCGTTATTTGCTAGTTCATAAAGGAAATTTCAGTGGTTTGTTATCTGCCAACTTTTCTAAAATAAGGCACATTAGCCAAAACTCAGGTGATCCGCCATACAGAATGCAGCTGGTCTTTCCCAAAACACGATATGAAACTGAATGATTGTAAGTCTCTCACTGGGTTAGACTGATAAAACATACAGTGCTGTGCTGATAATCTCATGGCTTGGGAAAATGCACTTTACTCTAACGTGGAATTATTTTTACAAAGAGCACTTTTATAGGACAAAGTAATATTTACAGATAATATATCTATAAAATTCTCACCAATGTAATAAAACACTTGTTGTGACCATGTGGCGTGTTTCCCTGGCGATCCGGCTCACAGGATCCTCGTTGCTGAGGTCCTGAGCGGCCGGACCAGGCCGAGGGGACGTCCACGCACCGCACCACCTGGCTGTGTTTTCTGGAGGGTGGACCAGGACCTCGTATTGGCCTGGTGGGTGGACAACCGGGATCCCAAGGTGTTGTGTGGTGGGTGCGACAATGTGCTGTACCACTGCATGCCCCCCCACCTAACCTGACCCGACCCAACCTGACCTGTTCATTATTTTAAATATTGACAACATGAGAAAACCAATAAAAACAGATATAACATTTATACTGAACTTATTATTGAAAATTATTGAAAAAAATGCACCTGTTGAAACACATTAGTGTACGTAATGATTTAAATATTATTAATAGGACTAAATGGAATGCAATCATTTAATGTCATTCCCATCTTAAACCAATGTCCCAGAGACATATGTTAATTTTGAATTAAGTAACTAGTAACTGTACCTAATTACTAATTTTCAGTAACTTACACAACAGTTCTCATTGTAGACTACACTGCCTGAATCGTGTGAACGAATATACAGACCTCCAGTGTGCAGACTAAACCAAGGCACAGCTGTTTACTATAGACTGATTCACATGCCACTTAACGTCCTCATAGTGGGACATTTTCATCTGTGCTCAGCTTTGAGATGAGCCTTTTAAACCGGAGACGAACTGCTGTGGTGAGTTCAGTATTTTATACCTGGGTCCCTTCATCCCATGACAAAACACAAACTAAAACACAAAGTAGGGCCATAATTCAAAAGTCCTTGTAGTGTATTGTTGCATAGTGAGCAAATGTATTATATATAATACACAATTTAGCCCGTTGTCATGGCCTCTACAACAGCTGTAGTCCAGACCTGCCAAAGGATCTGCAGTGTTTTCTGGCTAATTTTAGATCAGAGGTGAAAACCTCTGCCTCAAGAGTCATAATCATCGTTTTCCCAGCCGAGGTTTGCAGTGGCAGCGCGCGGAGCAGAGCAGAGCAGACCAGGGATCTCGTTTATCAAGCTTTGCGTATATTTCATTGCGAAAAAGTGCGTAGGCATGAAAACAAAAAATGCGTACACGCAAAACAATTTGGATCGATCATTTCTGCTTGGAAATGCCTTGTAAACGTGCACATGTGCATAAGCCTGAGATCCTGTCCATTTTCTGTCCACAAATAACCATAAATATAATATGCAAATTATATAATATGCAAATCAAGCCTTTCTGGTTGCAAACTTCAATGAAAGTGACAGTAAATAACAAACCAATAGGAATTTTGAACAGTGGGAGGTAGGTGCACAATATTAAGTTATATCTGGGGGCCAAATCACCTGTATCATAAGGGCACATATAGATGTACATTTTAATCATTTATTTATAGTGTTTCTATAGCACTTTCACAAAATTTAGCACTTTAAGATTAGATGCCAAACTGAATTTGTACTTGATACAATAAAGATGAATCTACGAAAGTTGCTGAACGGCAGCACATTGCACTGAATTCCGTCAGCTCAGCAAAAAGCACTATACCGGAAATATATGAAGTATATATATAGAAACATATAAAAATATAGTAGCGCCGGCGGGGTGTGCATGTCCCAGCATGATTTGTAAATAGCCCTTGCTTAGTTGTTGTATTGTTATAATTAATATTTGTATTTCCCGATTGTGGCTTCTACAGTATGTTCGCCCGTGTCATATGCGAACCCTGTCGATCCACGCGTGTCCTTAGCTGTGTATTAACCTCCCACCGTGTGCGTCCTTTACACTTCGGCGTCTGACTGAAGTGTTTGCGGGATTGTGGTGCTGGTTGGATCCGCATCACAGTGTTATGGAGGAGCGCAGGTGTAAAGAGCGTCTTTTTCCCAGCAAGCGGTTCCCCGTGTCCTTCGCTGCTCTTGGGGTGACTCGGTCTGTCCGGCGATATAGCGTATAAAGACGTGGTCGGATTCCAAGATAAAGAAAAAGTAAGAGCTGTCTGCAATTGTCAATGTGATTACAGTTGTCGGGGGCAAAACCCGCATCTCGCCCTCGAACTTCATCGTTCATGCGGCAGCGCAGGCAGGAGATTCTGATGTGAAACTCAACGTGACTGAATCGTAACGCGTGCTACAGATTACGTTGCGCATTAATATAATGGAACTGCTTTCGTTTGACAAAAGTAGCTTAACTGAAACTCATTTCGGTGTCTGCATCTACTTCTCTATGCTGTTCTGTCCTGCATTCGATAAATAAACTTTGGTTTGACGTGCTCTTATAGCATTGTTAGTGCAATCGATGCCCCCAAAATAATCCTATCCACGATAACTCACTAGATCACTCCTAATCTTTTGGTATACGCAGTCAATAGCAAGAACACTATTATGCCGTACCAGTCTCGTGACTACAGGCTTTTTTTGAACCATGCATGCGAATGTCTGATGTTTAGTGCAACTAAGGACAATTACATATGCATTTTTTTTTCAATTTCTACTAATTGAATACGATATGGGGCTAAGTCAAGTTTACCTGGGTTTGGCTTTCGTTCCTTATTTGTTTATGTAAATATGTATGGAGGAAGACTGGCATCGGGGCTAAAATACTCAGGGCTGGGTTTACAATACTTGGGGTGTTACCTGCAGTTCCCTGTTTACAACGGGTGTCACATTTTCCTGATTTGTCCAAAATGCTGCACATACTTCTTCCAGCGTTTCCACAAATATACACATTTTTTCCTGCCAAGTTTTGCTTGATACACTCAGGATTTTGCCTAAGAAGTTGCATTTTTCTCCATCCTGGGGCGAGTCCTAACTGGATCGTCTGAATCCTGAAGAGCAGCGGCTCTGTTGGATGCCTGGCTAGACCTCAACCTCAAGAGTAATATTTGGTTCGATTAGCATAACAATTAATGCGACCTTTGATTCTAATTTAGACCATAAAGATGCAGAAAAGGGCCAGGTTTGAGATAAGCTGAGTCAGAGACAGATCGAAATGTCTGCATCCTATTGATATTTTTAACGATCCATCAATGCCACCATCTTCAAATAGAATAGTCTCTTTCAGGGTACCGCAGACGGGTGATAACAGCGCCCCCATCCATGCCCATTAGCTTCACATTCGTCAATATGCTACACCGGAGCATTGTTGCATTAACGTTTTAACCACACGTTCCAAGCAGAGGCTGAAAGTGTATGTCCTTGCTAGATGCCCACAAAACCCAAAATTAGACAGTCATTGCTACAATACCAGACAAACGTCTGGATACACTTACTGAAAACCAATTTCCAACAAGATAACAGCTATAAACACACCTTGAGGTTATGTAGCAGCTATAAACACACCTTGAGGTTATGTAGCAGCTATAAACACACCTTGAGGTTATGTAGCATGTATTATCTTGTGAACAAGGAATGAGATGGAGGCTGTGACTGAT
>JAODUD010000134.1:17743936-17761299 GCA_026784285.1 Stomatorhinus walkeri
GTCTTCATCTTTCACTGTCTGATAACTCTACCCTCCCCTTCAATCAACTCCAAGTCAGAGTATGGTAGTAGAGTTAAACACAAGTTCTCCTACAATCTAGTAACCAAAATGACTCAGTTTAAAAGTTATACCTACTAAAAATTGTATTTTGGAATAGTGAAAAAATATATATATTGGCTTTCGGGTGTGATGCTGAAATCGCATTACACTTATCAGCCTGAAAACCATGAAAGTATGAAGCATGAAACGGTTTTCTACGGTTGTGGAAGTAACTTAAACATGGATGGTATATTGAGCGCAATCACAGCAATCTGGAGAGATCTGGCTGCTTCAGACAGGCAAGAACTCAGACTAATCTCTTAACTGTCAGACTCTCCCTCTGGTGATTACATTCCATTCCTCAACATCACTGCTTGCTTTCAAAATGTAACTCCACATGAAACATCCTTCCAAAACACATCAGAGCAGGTTTTACTGCCTACGACTGTCCAAAGACAACAGACAGATATTTTCTGGAAAATGCCGTTTACATTTCTGCATGTACTTACAAATGAGCACTGAGCAAATGCTTTTGTCTAAAAGTGAGTCACAAGTTACGAGCAAACGCTGCAGTAAGTACATTACCAGAGGTCATAAACACTCCAACAGGTATGAGAAACACAATAAATTTAGTGCAGCCTTGCTCCAAAGTGTGCAAAATGAGGGTAATTGAACAATAAAGTTGCTTACACAATACCATTCTAAAATACAAAACGTCTCATACAATAACAGGAATCTAAGCAATCTGTAGAGGTGCCCACACTAAGACAGTATATAAGATCATAAAATATTTACAGAAAGCACATATTTACATATAAACCAAGGCAGGCTCAAGTAGTTCAATAGTGAGGCATAACTTTTACACATTGGCTGAGGAGGGAAGAGTGAAATGGATTTGAAAGTTGTGATTGAGGGAATGGGAATGGTGTCACTGCTAAGGTCCAGGGTAGTATCCAAAGTGGCAGAAAGGTCCCACCCTCTGATAGTGAAATAACTGCAGAGAAGGTACTGCAGGCACAAAGAAATGTGCAGCGTCAGCAGAAAAAGGATGACAGTGTGCGTCTCCTCAGCTGTCCGCTGTAAGTGTGCTTCTCTGTCTCTCAGTATCAGAGTATGTGAAAGATCAGCATGACACGGAGGTTTAATGGGCCCTGTCGTCCTTCTGCTGCTGCTGCTGCGGGGGGGTATCCTGGAAAGCCATAATGCTGGTTTTTTTTTTTTAGATAATAGATTTGAATTTCCAATCGTGTCTAGAAAATCGCAGCTTTGAACACAAATGTCAGAGTGCAGTGTAGGGGCTGGGGGCTTTGTTGTGCTCTGCGTGCACTGCGGTCAGCGGGGAATTACACGCCACAGAAAACGCAGTGAAGCAGTGCACTCCACTGTGATGAATCCCAAGCTGTTTTAAAACCCTGAGGAAGGAGCCAGACTTCCACTCCAAACCTTCGCTGCTCCATATCCAGCTATTATCATGAATAAAACCTTTTATGAAAGGAAAGCTAATGATCAATGGGACGCTTTTGCCAATAACATTGCTTTTTATTTTAACATCGTTTGAAGAAACATGCAGTTATTCAGATGGCTATTTTATTTAATAGCCTTGAATATATTTAATAAGTGTGACAGCTCCTTCTCAGGTTTTTAGACATATTTGTTTTAAATAGAACCAATCTGTGGACATAGATTGTGCTGAGTGATACAGATGTATATAATTCTGGAAAAAATTAGGAGACCACAGCAAAATGTTCAGTTTGACTCATTTCTCAATTTAAGGGTAAGATATACTTTTTTTTGCAAACTCCAGCCTGACTCTTCCCTGCTTCTCATTGATGAAGGGCTTCTTCCTGGCTCTATGGGACTTCAGTCCTGCTTCTAGGGGCCTGTTATGAATTACACTAGCAGTGCACCTCACACCTGCACTTAATGGTTCCCATTCCTTTTGAAGGTCACTTGAGGTCACCCTCTGAATCATGAGAAACTGTTGGATAAGCTGACGGTCATCTGGCATTAGGAAGTCGCTTCTGCCCTCTACCTGGCTCGTTTCTGGTCGTTCCCAGTGTCTCCTGCTTCACCTTATTCTTGTGTACTGCATCTTAGAAAGGCGTCTGCCTCGCAGTGTGACCTTCTTCCAGCAGAACCAGGATCAAACCAGGATTTAAAAATGCGGATTTAAAAAATAAATATAGTGGTCTCTTAATTTTTTCTGAGCTGTAGGTCATATACATCTATATACTGCAAATGCGCAGATAACTCATAATCTATTCATTTGATAGCATTACATCATCTCCCCATATGTTGCTATCCCTGCAGAGATATCTGTGCCTTGACAGTTAAAAGGGAATCTGTGTATTATCACACATTTGCAGTGTTACATTTTAGCAGATGGTTTTTATCCAAAGCAACGTAAAGTAGAAGGAAGGTTACTATGTATGTGTGCCCCCCCCCCGGGATGTGAACCCACAATCTCTGTGTTGTTACCACACCCCCCCTTCACATGATGTCTCTCACACTGGAATTCACAGCCTCTCCGTTCACTACCATACACTGCTCCAGACCATGAGCTGGTTTCGGAAACATGTACCAGTCAAAAGTCTGGACACACTTACCCATAGAAAGGTTTCTTTGTATCATTCTCTACATTTTGGAAAAATTCTAAAGACAGAAAAATTATAAAATAGCATATACTGAATTATGCACTGACCAAAAAAGTATTAAACAAAATATATATATTTTTTTTTGTTGGAGGGGCAGCTCTGGGTTTGGACTCAGAAGGTTGCCGATTCAAATCCCATGGTCGACAGAGCAATCCCAGCATTAGGCCCTTTGGTAGGGCTTTAAACCCCAGTTACTCCAGGAACTGGCTGACCGTATTGTCTCCTCTACGCCAGTTCCATGAGGTGGCCTCCTGAAGGAGCTCCCACATACGCTGAGCTCTCATTGGCCACTTTTCGTTCACTCTGTGGTCAGGCTCCTCCAATCCAATTCTACTGTGTTTAGGTCAGGTGACCGGGTCATGTGATGCCACATTCCATGTAGGCGGCTTGACGTGTCCAAACTTTTGCTGCAGTCACCTTCTTTCACCAGCTACCTGGTGGTCTGTCTTCTGATGTGTTTCTCAAACAGAATTCTCAGGGATCACCGTGGGTCTTATAAAATGCCGCAATTAGCTCCATCAAATCACACTTTTAATATTTTGTGTAGCTAATTCTTCCAGACCAAACATTAAAGTGAAACATATGGTATATTATCATAGGATTTGCTTCATTCAATTAATTCAACTTTCAATCCTTACCATAATCATAATCATCCAACCAACATCTCAACTAAAACTGTATATCACCTCAAAGCCACACAAGTCAATAATAACCAATATAACAAACAGGACACTCAGTTGTACAACACGACAGAAGAAGGTGATCTCCAGTTGTGCACCACATAGGTTTTGTGAACATGAAGAAGATCATGAAGATACAGGTTCAAGATTGAGACCAGCTGCCAAACACTGTGCAACCCTGGCCTGTAAAATTTCTTTTCAGTCGGAAAATAAAAGTCTTCGATAAAGAGAAAAAAAAAAGTTTTTGATGGGGTTAGGGAGACAGTGCTGAGACGCTGTACTTTGACAGCATGTATTCTCAGCTCAGCTCAGAGATCTCCAAGAAGAATTACTGCAGTGCTGTGGATCAGTGAGTCACATGATAAAGCAGTGTGATCTGCTATCTTGATATACAGTAACACTCTGAACTCCCTGTAGTCCTTCATAGACCGATGTAGATCAATGGTATTGCTCTTTGCAATTGTACACCATGTGTCTATGTGCGTGCGATCGATTCTTTAGTAGTGAACTTTCTGGGATTTGATGGTCTCTGTGATTGAAGCTTTCGGCATCTATTAATCTAGCATATCTTTATAACATCTTCAATGTTATGTTGTGACGATGCTTTGCGATGTTTGTTGATATCATGTTTATTGAGAATCATCATCCGACACTAATGGGTTCTGCCGCTGGATTATGCTAGAAATTTCCAGGAACAGCGTCTTCCCAGATAATGTCCATGGTCTGTGGTGATGCATCATTAACTGTGACTGATATTTCAAAATGCTTATGCTGCCAGAGTAGGTTTTTTGTGTTTTTCTGTCACATTAAGACCATAAATCCCCAATATAGTGCTTTTATTAATGAAGGAAGGCGGTAGCTAGGCTTCTACAGTGCAGGCATTGTCACATTGTCAATCTCAATTAAACCTCCTTATCACTTATCATATGACCAAAGATATGGATACGTTATTCCACTCCGTTTTCAACACCGGATTTTACTGCTTACTTAATTTCCCTCAAAGCAGTTTACATCTGCTTTCCTTTAACTAAGCACAACAACTATGCCTTTCTTTGCAAGATTATGTAAGAAGGTAAAAGCACACAATTAAGATATGCGTGCTGCCTGTATATTTCCCCTTAACAACCACAGCCAGTACTGATGTCAGAAAGGACAATAAACTGAAAATCAACAGCCCTCGAAGGTAATGTACAATCTTTGAACACCACGGTTTCCATTATGGTGCTACTGGGCAGTTCATTAGCAAACTGCTAGGTGTGTGTGTGTGTGTGTGGGGGGGGGTTCATTCACAATGCAAACCTGACAAGTGAGTCTTGCATCTCAGCATCATAAACGACTTTGCGATATGTTTGTGAAACAGCCTCCCAGCTCGTCGGGAAAATCCATGACAGGGATCGTTTTTGTCACGTTTCATTTCTCTCCAGCGGCTTCATTTTCATTCTAATTTCCACATCAGTAGAACATCCTGGATTTAACAGGCAATTAAAAGCAACCGGTTTCATGGTAGAAAAAAAAAATTCTGTCTGGCGAGTTAAAACCATGGTACAAAAGAAGACGTGTCACCCTTTGAAAACAAAGTAAGACTTCACAGGTTCACAGACTTCATAACAAGAAAATAGACAACATTTGAGACCAAACAACGACTGGTTTAAAAGCTCTGAAAGTCCAGATCAATGGTGCCACATGTTTTTTGGGCTATAGAATAATACAACATTTGATGTAACGGACACAGATGAAGGATTAAATTATTGTTCAAAACTTGCTACAAAACGAATTGTTTTCAGGTCATTGCCTTCAATCCAATGTTTTGAGGTAAAGCGATCTTCCTGTGGCCTGCGCGGCATCAGATGCATGTTTAAGACGTGTACTGTGGGGGCCAGAGGAAGAGGAGGCATGGCGGTAATTAGCAATGCAACGGTGTGCTTAACCTCCTGCAGACTGGAGAGCTGACATTTACAAGAATAGTTCAATTACAGCTCTTCAAATATATTTGAATAAAATTAAGAAAATGAGGGGTTTATTGTTAGGTGATCCATCTTGCTTTCTTTCATTGTCATAAATTTGACGCAATTCGTTAACGGCTTGACACATTTTGTTAGCAAACGGCTGTGGAATCCAGTTATGTTTTGACAGCTTTTTGCAGTAATATGTACATGTTTGTGTCTCGTAAAAGTCTATTGTGAAGTGTATGCCTTTTTTACTCTCCGTACTGATCCGGGACTTTCATATTATTTTTTTGTTATAACACCACACTCCAGTCCCAGAATGCTGTGCTACGGAAAAAAACACTAATCCCAGGTTAAACAGGCCGTCAATCAGCTACCTTTGCTGACAACTCAGACAGATGATATTCATTTCAGGTAGAGGAAACTATCGGCTGAGGAAGCCAGCTTGCATTTCTTACAGTGGACATGCACCCTTGACTTAAATACAGTAGCTTCTCCATATCAGCATCCGCAGATAGAAAATATCCGGGGGGAGAAATCAAGAAAGTTCCAAAATGCGAAACCTGAATCTGCCTCAGGCCGTGGCGCCTGCGGTTTGAGCATTGCTCATTTTGTGTCTCAGTTCGTTTGCTAATCGTGTTGTAAGTAATTTGTGAAAATGTTACGCTGTTGCTGTCATCTACTATGTACTTAGGCATACGATGGTTGCGCCTGCACTGAATACGTGAAGACTCTTCTTTTCTTGTCATAATTGCCCAAACAATACAATATAAAAATTACTTACATAACATAGACAGTGTATTAAGTATAAGTAAGTGTATACTGTAAGTAATCTAGGGATGATTTAAAGAATAATGGAGCAAGTGTGCAGGATATGTGCAAATACTACACCAATTTACACAAGGGACTTAAGCACTGGCTGAGGTTGTTATCCACAAGGACTCCTGGAACCAATCCTCTGTGGAAACAGAGGCCTGACTCTATAGAACCAGTTGTGTAGCTAGAAATTCTGGGCACACTGACAAAATGTTTCCTTGGGTCTCCCACTAGGGTCAGGAGCACTTTCTATCACAATAATTATGGGTCTGGTGGCCAATAGGATTTGCCAGCCCCTGGAGGGGGTCTCCCTTGACAGATTTTGCTGCCCCTATACAGTGCTGGGACCCCTGAATCTACCAGGTCCCACACCCTTTACCCATAATCCAGTGGATTTCACTACGCCCCTTCCATCATTCAGTTTAAAAACATCCATAAAGCACATTAACATACTCAGTCAATTCTGGTTTCAAACCAAAAGCATAGCACACAATCACGTCCTCACACAGCTTAAAACCACTTCACTCCTATTGTAAAAGGAAACACACACACACACACACACAATAGAGAGAGTGCCTTTCAATTAATAAACCTGGATATGCATACATATTTCCAATTTGCATCAATCAAATTTGCAACAATGTGAATTTATGACATTGTTATTACAATAAAAGGTTTATTTATTATTATTACAATATAAGGTTTAATTTACTGTCATTAATATTAGAGTACAACATGGTTAAATTATCTGGATTGTTAAAGAGTGGAGATTTGCCACCGCCTTCTAGAGAGCCTGATTTCCGCTATGGCTTCACTGCTACGGAGATGCCAGGCGACAAGCTGGGATTCGGGTAGCGGACCTTAGATTCGCGGGCCCTTCGATTTGCGGGCCCTTCGATTCGCGAGCCTTTCGATTCGCGGGCCCTTCGATTCATGGGCCGTTCCATTCGTGGGCCCTTCGATTCGCGAGCCTTTCGATTCGCGGGCCCTTCGATTCGCGGGCCGTTCCATTCGTGGGCCTTTCGATTCGCGTGCCTTTCGATTCGTGGGCCCTTCGATTCGCGGGCCCTCCGATTACCAGCCAATGGGATGATGGGCGTTTCTGCTCCTCTGCAAGTGACATGGTTGGATGGAAGCTGTTATTAATGGCCGACATCATGTTGGCTGCAGATGGGCAGAAAGCCTAGTTTATGGATGAAGATACCTGCTAAGCACATTAATGACAATGAAAAGGGTTAGGATGCATGGGAGGATTGTCTGCAGGGCGTCTTCTCATGACCATGGACAATTTACACCAGCAGGACAAACAGTGATGGACATTCAGACTGACCACAAACTGACAACCGTTGGATGGATTTACATTAAAAATGTTTTTAAAGGTTTTCTCATTTTCAATTCCATAACATTTCTTTTATGTAATGTTTTTATGCCAGTTTATATTGAAGAGTGAAATATGTTGGTTACATCATCACATTTCATCGCATTTAAAGGACAGACGGCCTTTTTAATAAAGGGGGACGTTTACTAAGCAAGCATATCTTTGCAGAGCTACATCTTGTATACACAGTTTTGATTTAACATAGGGGTGAGGATGAAGTCTGTAGACACAGGGTGGAGGTGTGATCTGACCTCCGTGTCCTGTAGATGTGAGGCTACTGTACCACGCTTATGGTCTGCACCACCCTTGTGGTCTATTTATAAGACAACTGTTAAATATACCTCCATATTTCAAATACCATCAACAGGGGTTGACCTTGACCAGGATAAACTGTTAGAAGATAAAGAATAAATTTCATGAAAAAAAAATTGCTCAAAAATTGCTCAAAAATTGCTTGACCTGCCTTGACGACAAGAAATCTGCCAGCGATGTCATTTGCAGTCCCACGAGTTTATTCTGTGGCCTGCAGCTGGATTGCACTGCATGCAGATCTCCACCAGTGGTGGGTCGGACAACCATGTAGGAACCAGTGGTGTGTGGAGCAGGAGATGAGGCATGATACAGGATACAGGAACATGCAAGCATCAAGCAGTTCACAAGCTGCAACAGCCCGAGACAACAGGATGGGTTTTAGAGCTCTGTCTAAACTTAATTCAAGGACCAAGCATAGCAAGCAAGGTCAGGGGCCAGTTTTGCGAAACGGAACTTCTTGGTTAGCTGGATAACTTGTTGGATTTAAGGTAGTCTGGGCTAAATGTAAGTGGATGAACATATTGTCTATTTAGACCAGACTACCTTAAATCTGTCAGGTTATCCAGCTAAGAAAGAAATCTTGCTTTGTGAAACAGGCCCCAGATCTTTTCTTTACCAGATGAACCATGTCACAAACTCTGTTTTATAATTTATCCTGCTTTTTTATGAAGTTTATGAAAAGTGGATCAAGTCAAATTCTGACGACTTTGTTACGGCCAGCAAAAGCTTGAATAATTCATGCATCTACTGTGTAAGGTGCTCAGTATGGTGCAAAATTGTAGTTGTAGTTCACATCTTTGACATGGGGGAATGTGGAAATATTTCATAGTGCATTGCTTAATTTACCTTTCTTCAATTAGGTACTATTCATGTTACATTAAAAAACATTTATTTGCCTCTAGCAGTATAAGATATAGAGTAGATACAAACTTTTACTTTTTTATTTCATGTTTTTGTGGAGGGTTCTTACAATATGTGTCAAGTTACAGCATTCATTGAATATTTACCTGGAAGAGCGAAAGCAGTGAACCTTTGTAAGATCTTTCCTTTCCATCTTGCCTCCACCTCAGGCAATGTGACGTTGCAGGAAGGAAAATACCATCTCTCAGCTCAACCTCTCAATAAACGAACAAGTCAAAAGAAACAGGAAAGGAAAGACGTAAAACACAAGGGATAAGAGTTATGGCACCGTTGAGTCTTTGAGCTGCTTACTCTGATCTGTAATTCCACCATTCAAGTTTGTCTAACGTTCCAGAAGGAGATAAGAACAAGCAAGACACCATGTGGACTTCCTGCTAAGTGTAAGTGGGACTGAGTATTACAGTACATGTGGGACTGAGTATTACAGTACATGTGGGGCTGAGTATCACAGTACATGTGGGACTGAGTATTACAGTGTTAGAGTGGAAAAGATGGTAATCCTGTGTTATTCTATAGATGAACTTTGTGCTAAATGTATTGAACAATGTATGTATTTATTCACACTTATTGTAAAGAGCCTTGCCTGCAAACAAGAGAAAGGCCTTCTTGTTTGCAGGAGGTCTCACTAGAGGATCTGCAACTTATCAAGTTTACGAGCAGATCCACTCCTCACATTCCTTGTTCCCTAGCAACTGTATATACGTAGTCCCTTGAACCCCACACCCCTTCACCTTACTTCACATGCTTGCATAGGAGGAGACACCCTTGTGCAAGTAAAAAAGTTTAAGTCTCATCCTTTCCATTAAAGAGTCGAAGATGCTGGTATTTGGAGGTTTCCTCTAACATACAGTACATGTGGGACTGAGTATAACAGTACTTGTGGGACTGAGTATTACAGTACATGCGGGACTGAGTATTACAGTACATGCGGGACTGAGTATTACAGTACATGTGGGACTGAGTATTACAGTACATGTGGGACTGAGTATTACAGTGTATGTGTATGCAGCATGTTCTCATTTTTTACAGCAATTCCTTAAAAAAAGCCCTTTCAACTGCATTATTTAAAAATCAAAGCTCAAACTTTTCAATACAAATGGGTTTGAACAAGAACTGCATAAGAGTTTGGGGCATTATCCGGTACATAAAATTCTGCTCAGAATAGAAAACAGAATATTCTTTCAATTTGTTTTAGAAAAAAAAGCTATTTCATACAGACATGATGGATACATATTGATTGCATATTGATGCTGCCATCTTGAATAGATAACATTGAGCCAATCTGACTAACAATTAATCAATCCCTTCTGACATCCTATATAGTAAAATGGATACCCCGGCGTGTGACAGGTGTTAAATTGGGCTGTCAGAAACGCATTGTATACTGTAACTCAACCAGACGCTTTAGGCTCAGTTTGGAATCACATCCGTAATTCCACATTATCCAAAATGAATCATGATTTACACCAAACTAAATTATAATTTACACAAAGAACACTGATAAGAGAATTTTTTTCATACTAATTTACATAATAATAACATTAAATACAGTGGCAGTTTCATCCAGTTTTGCAAACACTTTCCTGTAGTCATCTAAGAATGAATCACTCTTCTATCATGCATTTTAAATGTTATTTTGGTCATCTGTACCTAATATTTTCTTTTCGTTTCCACCATTGGTTGTTTTTTTTATAAGAAAAATACCTGTTGGATTCTCTGTATAATGTATCTTTTGTTTTATAGGAGCAATTCTAGAGTCTCAGATATGGGAATGACAAACTACAGCTTATTATGAATGGAGCTCCACTAATGTACATGCTTCATATATGCAAAGTAATGGACAGGTGAGTGAACCAGCAACATGCCACAGCACTACTTTGCTAAAAAACGAAAACTGAGAGTAACATTTAATAATAAGTGCAATCGTAATAAGGTTAAACGTTTCATTTTATAGCATCATGTGAGCATAGAACATGTTCATCTGGAGAAATATTTAAAATAAAAGTGTCAAACTTTATGAATATTTCAGACTGTTTCTATAATACCCATATTTGATGGGAAAAAATCTTTTAATACGTAATTAAAGCTAGTGATCCTTTTAATATCACCTCGGATTGGAATTTCGGTCCTCAGGTTCTAGCTAAATTACATTAGGTTGCAGTGCCACCTTTTGGCTTCTTAAAAAATGATCAGCGTAAACAATATCAATGTAAATTACTTAAACATTAGGAAAGCTCATCAAACTTAAATAAAATAAATATTAATAGAGATATGATTACATCACATAGCGAATTATTTTCTGTTATGTTCCACAAACAACTCTGATGGCACTGGTGTCCTTGATCAAGGCCGATCAACGATCTTTTATTACTTATGTAATTTTTGAAGTCGTTTTACTAGATCAGTACATAAAGCAGTTAGTGCTCAAATATCAAATTAGACTTACATATAAATTACTGAAATGTAGGACAAACATGCAAACTTACAAAATCAGTAGGCCGACAACAATTTTACGGATTCCTTCTAAGCGCTGCTGTCAACCTGACATCGAGCGAATGAATCACATTTTGCATTTGCGTGTTAAAACGTCTTAATCGTTTCTGTAATTATACGTTATGCTGTTAATAATGTTCAACACTACACACCCATAGCTGAGTACAAAATCCTTTTATGAAGACTAACGGAATCACCACGCATACATTTAAATTTAATACAGGTGAAACTATATGGCAGCGGAGCGAAGACACGGACCCTGCGGCACATGCTGCGCTCCGCCCCCCGCCCGCATTTCCCGGGACGGGCGTGTATATGCGCCGCTAAGCATCGCTATGCTGCCCGGCCTGAATTGTTAAACCATCCCACTGACAAGGTGCCAACTCCCATGCTTTCAGGCTGTGACGCTCACGCAAGAAATCTATATTTTTCCATTATTAACCTAAAATTAGCTGCATCAAAAGCGTTTGGGGTAATTTTCAAACCCTAACCCTATTTATAAATGAGTGTACGTGTGTGCAGACTGAAGCTGGCAGCCCTGCAGTCAGTTAATTAATGCGAGCCATACATTTTTTAATGTATTATATTAAAACACTCATCATGAACGTGAGAAGTATTTAGTCGCAATGCAGGAAATACTCTAAATACAAGTTATTTTAATTGAGTTCCCAAGGAAACCGGTACCCGGTACTCCTAAATAATTCAAAGTAACCTGACAATACGGATTTCGTAAGTGGTGCAGAGCAATATAGATGAACGGAAAACATAGCGTCATTTATTCATTACGTGGAATATTTTTAGACCATACCTACAAGAGAAAATCTTCATTTTATTTTCATTTGTATCTATTTATTATTTGCAAACAACTCTTTGTGTCCAACCATTATTCACTGGAACATCAAATAAAATGTCAGTTAGATTTTAGGGAGAAACCGGAAAAATAAATTTAAGTTTAAACTATAATGACGACAAAAACCGGTAATATACAAATTAAAAATATGATGAAACATGAAACTCAAATGTAAAGACACAGTTTTGAAGGCTTCCACCGGCAAAGTTCAGCCCGACTATTCCTCAAAGAACTCCTCATACACACTGGATACGCAGGAACTTCAGACAATATCAAGTTTCAACATCCCATTTAATTTTAAAGGAGAATCTCTGAAGCCAACTTATGTACAGTCACTGTCCCTGCAAGACCGGTCCAGGGACACACAGATTCAGACAGTCCTCACGCGCACATTAACCAGGATGGACCTTCCTGATCTGGTGTAGTGACTGTACAGTAGCAATCTGTCTGCTAAACAGTGTCCTGTCAGAAGGGCATAATTATAAGCAGGCACTGCTGTACAAGGGGTGTCCGATTTCAAAGCCCCACCCTGGCATCAGATAGCAGATGCAGGGAAGATACGTATCACTAACTGTGCTTAGCATGGATTCATATTCCCTTTGGCTCAATTATAGCTTACTTGTATGTGTAAGCAGAGGTATCACTCATATGCATGGCATCATCATGACATTATTTAATCCCTTTGGAATTATGTGTACAGCAGGTAACAGTCATGTAGTTTTGTATGAAAATGGAAGAGGAATCTAATTTACTGAAGATCACAGCACCTCTGATCCTGATGAAAGGAGGAGGATTCAACTCTGCCAATAAAGAGTACAGCCAAGTGAATGATACATTCAA
Source organism: Stomatorhinus walkeri (assembly GCA_026784285.1). Taxonomy (NCBI): domain Eukaryota; kingdom Metazoa; phylum Chordata; class Actinopteri; order Osteoglossiformes; family Mormyridae; genus Stomatorhinus; species Stomatorhinus walkeri. The sequence goes on from JAODUD010000134.1 coordinate 17,756,866, forward strand.
GGCAAGCCGTGAGCTTGGCGACTATGGTGACACCATGCGGAAGAGGTCAGTGATCAGCAAGACCCTCGTTGGACCGCTTTCCTGGGACCAGTCGGTTCAGTGACCTGTGCTAGCGTCCAGCTGGCTGCGAGGTGCCCTGGATGTTCATGCCACGGCAACCACTGTCCTGTGACGCAGCCCTTCCGGGACGGAATCGCCAGTCACTTATACGTGTGCGGACACCCCAGTGTGTCAGGACGGGCTCCGTAGACCAACTAGTAAAAATGAACTGGAAACAGAAGCTTCGATGAAGGTGAAGTTGGATATTTTGCCAGAAAAGGGAAAATCTGTGAATAATATTCATGCCGAGACTGAGGAGAGTTAACAGATAGCACGTGAGAAGCCGCAGAAATCATGGGCAGAAAACTTGCGAAAGCTGCACTGGTGTCAGACTCAAGGGAAAATATATCAGTAACTGTTCTACCGGTTCAAGGCCTGGATGCCCTCTGTGCCAGGAATCTGCCAAAAGGCCTAAAATTAAATAATTACAACATTTGATATGTACGCGGTGTAGCTATGAAAAGCTGCATAAACAACGACCTTGTCTCAGAACTGAAAACGTGTACCGCAATAAATATACGAGTAAAACCAAGCTGAATGCACTTGTTTATGAACCAATTTATTTATAAGCTAATGAATAAACATTACAGGGGATAATTGACAATGACATCATTAATTACATGAGCTCAGTTGCAAAAGAATGTCAGAAAGTTCAGTCAAGCTACTTGATAAATCCGATATAACAGATTTCAGGTGAATATGGTTTACTATGTGGGTTGTTATGGTTCAATGACATGTTTCAACATATTAATATAAACAAAGGCAGGGCATTAAGAAAATTCAAAATCATTTCTGAACACTACTTACATTTATAAACACCATCATTTAATATAATTTAAATGTATGAAACTCTTACGCCACAGTAGTGCTGCTTCTGTTCATGGTAGTTTGATTAACCTAATCCCAAGAAAACCTTAACCTTCCCAAGCCTTACATCCTATTTACAGCATATTTATATTACGCAATATGGAAATTGTAAAATATCTATGCTTTCTATGTGCCACGCATAAAACCAAGGCTTCTGTATGATGGTCAGAACCTGCGGACTGGATTTTTAGATAATTGTCTAGATTTTTCTTAAACACAAAATGTAACGTAAATAGACATTGCGCTTAGGAAATTCCAGATCTACAACACATTTTTAAAACGGAATGTTGTGCTGAATCAGAGCACACCCACCCAACAGTCACATCTGCTAGCTAACCTTAAACCTAACCCTAAACCTAACCCGCAACAGGTATATTTAACATTCTGCCACAAATGGACCGACTGAGTAGAGAAATGCTGTGGGTCCAGGCATGAACTGCATCAATACTGTGTGCTGCTGCACAATGCTGCCTGAAGACATGGCGCATACGCAGATGGGGAAAATGTTAAAAAGCTGTCACTAATACCATCAACATCCAGGGAAATGGGGTACAAGGAACTTAACCTCATTAGAAGAATGGAATTGAGGTCCACCTCTCCTCTTCCACCAATCAGTCATCCTTTGCCTTTTCTGTCTTGATCTTTACTGTTGTTAGTTTAATAGCCTATTTCTGATCTGTAAAAAAAAAAATTCGGCCTTGTAGTGGTACATGCGTTCCTAATCTCTGAGATCATAAAAAAGTGAGTTAAAAAGTATTAGAAAGGCAGCTATACAGTCCTTCACCATTCCTCCAGAGAGCTGGTTTGGGATTAAGGGGTCCCAGTCCAAGTGTTACTCATTTAGAAAGCGAGGCAAGCTTGGGGGAGTAGAAGAAATCGGGCTAGTTACTACAGCAGGAGCTCTTGCTGGGCTGGGCTGTGTCAGTTAGGTCTACACCCCTGGTTCTGCCAGCGCCCGGCACAGAAGCTTGAGATTCATTCTTGGGCAATCTCTTTGCTGGACATGGGGGAAAAAAGGCCGGATGAGATTCTCACAGACATTTAGTTTTTTGTTGCCTGGATGAGAAAGACAGGATATTTGTAAACATACCAATTTCCATGAAGATTTCATTCACATTCACTGAGGTTTTTGCAGATGTCTCCATGAACAGTAAACTGTTTTCATCTGCATATGACTGCGCTTCCTAAAAAATAAATCAATGTTAATTAATTTTTAATCTTTTTAAATGCAATAAAGCACCTTAATATGGATTATGATGAGAATTACTTTTAGAAAGGGTCAGGCTTAGAAATGACAGAATTAAATGTAACCTGAAGGTCCACAGCCCTCTTGTTCACAAGGTCAGCCTTGTTCCCAGCCAAAGCTATGACGATACTGGGACTTGCTTGTTTTTGAAGTTCTTTCACCCAGTTTTTTGCACGTGCAAATGATTCCTGATTATCCCAGAAAAGCAAAACAATTAGTAAACTGTTGAGCTTTCTATAAGATGCCAAAGAAATGCGTTTTTCCCTATTCATAACCCATTAAAACTGTTCAATGCTACTTGACAGTTTTATAAATATTAATAGAACAACTCAAATTTATAGGAACATCTATACTAGCAAAATGCATATATATTCATCCAGTATCCCTGCTTTCCAGACATTGTTAATAATTTCAAGGCAAATTAGGTAATGGATATTTTTAAAAATAAATTCATTTAAAAAGAAAATGCACAGAGTAGATAATTATCTTTTTGCTGCAAAAGGGTATGAAACTAATTAATTGCTAGTATTAAGCATTTAGCAAAAAAAAAATTAAAAGAAAATGACACTATGAAGTTTACTATGCCAGTATTTATAATACATTTGCCATCCACCTTTGAACAAAGTACAATTCATCCGTCTGGGTACTTGCTGTAGTAAAAGCTACAACTGAGTTGGAACATTAAATTAAATGAATTATGATTGTGCAAGCAGGCAAAGTATTCACTGTGTTTAATTTAAATAAAATTAACTTACAACAAGAGAAACAGAAAGATGAAAGATCTACAAAATACAGCTGCCACTCTTCTTCATAAATACCCTAAATACGAAAATTCTCTTGCACTACATCTGCCATTGAAGCTCACAAGCGGTCATGTGATTTTCTCTGCATTTTGCAGTAAACATCCACAGGTTCACATAGCTGGAACTGAGGACGGATCTATTCGTATGTTACACCAGCGATACCTGTGTCCCACCGCTCATCTCTTACTTCACGTATGACATCATTGCGACTCACTTTGTTTGTGATGTCATACACCACAATGGCGGCCTGCGCACCTCTGTAGTACATGGGTGCTAAACTGTGGTAACGCTCCTGTCCAGCTGTGTCCCAGATCTCAAACTTCACCGTTGTATCATCCAAACAAACTGTCTGGGTCAGGAAGGCCGCTAAGTCAAACACAAACATAACAGAGCTTTCTCTGGTTCTGCTCAATAAAAAAAAATTGCCAAATTACACGTAAAAAAAATGTCAAGCTAAATAAAAGAAGCTTCACACCATAGTTACACAGTATGACTGTACGGTCTAAAATTGCTTGACTTACCTCCTATTGTGCTCTCCTGGAACTCATGGAACTGTCCCTTAACAAAACGGAGCACAAGGCTTGATTTTCCCACTGCAGACTCCCCTAGAAGCACTAATTTAAACTGGCAGATCTTGTTCCCGGTGTTTGATCCATTCGGCCGTGTAGCTCCTCCGCGATTTGCCATAATCTCAATCCAGTTTCTGCTCGTGTGTAATGGGCAGTTCTCAACTGGTCTCTCTTAGAACTTCAAAAGAACAAGGAGGACACAACCAGTAAGATCTCTCACATAACTGCAGAGTGCTCTTCCCATTGTTCCTATCTTGCGGAAGGACCAAGTTTAGGTAATTTACAAAGCATTCAAAATTCTGCTGCTCGTTCCCACCCACTTCTTTTTGATGACATAGATCCTTTTCAGGGTTTCCAGCCGAAAGTTACACACAGGCCCTGGAAGCAGGTCCCAGGTGTTGTCATACTATGGGCCAGCAATCACTACCAAACTGAGGAAATTAACTTGGTCAAGCATCTCAAATCACATCCTTATTACTTTTCACTCGATAACCTGTGGCAGTCCTTCTGGAGCCTTGCAACTCACTACATACACAAAACACTCATTTTCTACTTAAAAAGTTAGCAATCATTTCTATAGATAGAGAGAGAGGAGGAAAATAATAAATTTTCTATAAAGGTCAGCTTAATTATTATGTACAATCAAAAAGGGAATGCTAATAGATATAGGGATTCTACAGCAGTGCTTGATTTGAGGAACACATCATGACTTTTTGGCAAATGCTCAGAATGGCAATAGATTGTGCTGCATAAGGACTTTTTAATTAACCTTTTTTAATGACCATAACATCATTCCCACTTTTGGTATGCTGTCAGCAAACCATGCCTAAAAAACGCTCTTCAACGTTTA
>JAODUD010000134.1:17768084-17780810 GCA_026784285.1 Stomatorhinus walkeri
GTCTACCAGTGACCGGAGCTGTGTGGTTTACGCCTAAGCGGTCTACCATCGACCACACCCTGGCACTGAGGGTTCTCGTGGAGCGTAAGCGCGAATATTGGTAGTGGTTCTTTGACACTTTTGTCGATTTTCGTAAAGGGCTTGACTCAGTTGATCGAGTTGCCCTGTGGGACATCCTGAGACTTTAGAGTCCTGGTGGTCCCTGTTTTGCTGCGTGGCTGTGAGACATGGACATTATCCAGTGACCTGAGATGAAGGCTGGACTCCTTCAGTACTGTGTCTCTGCAGAGAATCCTTGGGTTTCGCTGGTTTGACTTTGTGTGGAAGGAGCGGTTGCTCAGCGAGTCCCGACTGAGGCACAGTACCTGCATTGTGAGGCAGTGTCAGTTACATGTGGCACGATCCCCTGAGGGCGATCCGGCTCGCAGGATCCTCACCGCTAAGGACTCGAGCGGCTGGACCAGGCCAAGGGGACGCTCAGGTAACTCCTGGCTGCGACAGATAGATGGCCATTTTCGAAGGGTGAGACTGGACTGTATATCTGCCTGGGGGGGGGGTTGCCAGCCAGGATGCCAAGGTGCTTCCTCATGAGGTGACACACGCTGCATCAGTGCCCCCCAACCTGACCTGACCTGGCCTACACTTTTACTAAGAGTTAAAACAACTAGCATACAATGAGCAAGTCCATAATACTGTTCAAATCCAAAGAGAAGTTTACTCGCTCCTGAATTATTTTAAGAAATTATACGAATTGGAAAGAAAAACCTTAAAAGGGTCCCTGACAAAAAGCGTTGCCTATAGCAGATCGAAATTAATATATAATACTTTTAACACTGTTAATTTAGATGAGGAAAGAGTATGTAGATGCACAGCATTTAATTGTGGAACTAAAATATTTAATTTGAAGGTGTTGGTGACATCTTATACCAAGGGCCCCCTGAGGGGGGTCTGCGAGGGACAAACAAACGCCGATCCCTCGTCATTGCTGTCCGTCAACACCTGAAGAGAGACAGATTCCACAACTTTGCTTCTCTGCTGCAGGCATTTAGGCACTTTGATAAGGTATCCATAACGGGCCACAGTTATATACCTAAATTGTAAATGTAAAATTATGTAAAATTCATAATGTTGGGAAGACTCGTCACATGTGGTAGTGCTACGGCTTCATATTCTAATGGGGTCCCTTCCGGTCATGGCTAGCAGTGCATGCTATATATTAATTATTTATAGTAGTAAACTGCCAGTCTATGAAGATATCAGATGTTACACACTTGGCAACTCAAGTGTATATGCATATAATTTTATAATAAAATAAAATGAAATAAATGATGTTTTAATTGCATAAACAAAAGTCACAGTGAAATGGGTTACGGGGATTCCTGTGTTGATCCACAGAATGGCGAGGGGTTCATCAGTAAAGCAGACCTGCAGGATGCCTGTCACATGTTTAACGTGGACCTCAGCAGCCCTGTTCTTGATGCTCTGATGGAGATCTGTGGCAAAAATGAAGACGGACAGATAGACGTCCTGGAATTTTTTCATCTTCTCAACTGGAGGGATAACTTGGCGGTCAAGGAATCGGAAGAGCAGATTCTCACTGGAGGTTATTAACACAGTCATCCATCCATCCATCCATCCATTATCTATAACGCTTCATCCATCTGGGTGGCGGGGCAGCTGGATAGTAACACAGTCCGTTTTTCTTTATTCCTGTGCATCATTAATGTGTATCAGCTAGCTTTACACTTGACAAACTACAGTTCCCAAGGTGCTATGATTCTATATTCTGGGGTCAAGAGTCTCCATTTTCACAATTGCAAACTCACAATCTTTCAAGATGATGACTATACTGGAACGTACTGCATAACGTGTAACCTGCGGAGTGTCATGACCTCTCACACTGGGGCACAGTGTAACGTGCTCTTGCTCCTTGCCTTATATTAGAACAGCAACGCAGGGCTGCCGATTCGCAGAGTGCCAAGGCGGCAGCAGCGTCAGGGGCCTGGACCAGGCATGAGGACCACCTGTGTATCACTGTTTCCCAGTCCAGTCCTTATTTTTGCTCCCTTCCAGCTCCCCCTGCCAGACAGTCCACATTTTCGCTCCCTCACAGCTCCTGGAGCAAAAACATGGACTGCCTGTAAACCCCCGAGGCCTGGACTGGGAAACACTGATGTGTGGTCAGTTACTTCAGTAGGCAGATTTTTAAAACTAAAAAAAAAAACATTTTCACAATTACCTCAATTATCTGATATTTCCTGCTACTTTTTTTGTTTTACTTGGACATTTATGTATGAAATATGTTTTTTGCAGAGTTATGTTCCTTGGTATCGCCTTTCATCAGGTTAAGCATCCAATTAACACTTCAGCTCGTACTCAAGACATTTTGAAAATAAGCCAAACTGCTGGACTTAACTACACTTTGCAACCGTCTCTTTTTCAGATTCCCACCTAGGATGTCATTGTTGTACTTTTAACTGTTTCTCAGATGCCCGTACTTATGGAATCCCTACCGTCCGCACCGACTTGGCTGCCCCGCGATTGAAACGTGTCAGCGACAGGACAAACTACGGAGATGCGTCAACAGCACAGGAGCTGCTTCACCCCACAATCTACTCCCAGAAAGGCATCTCTGAGGAGGCCCTGCTCACCCCCCGGACCAAAGACGAGGTACTTTCCCCTTATTCATACATACAGTATAGTCATCCTTTAAATTGATAGAATGGAATGGAATAGAATAGAATAGAATAGAATAGAATAGAATAGAATGGAACGGAACGGAACGGAACAGAACAGAACAGAACAGAACAGAATGCCATTGTTGTCATTGCACACAAAATGTACTACAAAATGCAATGACCAAATCCCTGAGAGATAGTTTCAGTATAAAAAAAGCTAAATGTAAATATAGTTGTTCTGTTGTTTGGAGTTTCCTCGATTCAAGATTCAAGATTCTTTATTCGTCACATGTAATTATAGCTGGTAGAACATACAGTGAAATGTTTTTCCCTGGCTGAAAAAGTACTCTCCGACTGTGCTAGACATACTAAAAAATGAGAGGTAAGAAATAAGTACTCAACAGAGGATAAGTATAAAATAAGAGAAAAATTATAAGTGTAAAAAAAGAAAAAGGAAGAAAAAAAAGGCAAGGGAATAAGTTCTAACAGAGGATAAGTATAAAATAAGAGGAAAAAAAAATATATACATATATACGAATATATATACATATTTCTACAGAAATCATTGTGGGGTGAACCGCTCATTTATTAACGCGTAGATCAGCTACACCTGGTGTAAATGGGTGATTCCTGTAGGACTTCAACCTTAAACCGATGCGGGAGATGTTAATGCCTTTATTCTTCCTGGTGCTTTAGGTCTCCCAGATATTCCGGAATTTGGGTGTTGACATCAGTGACGCGGTGTTTGAAGAGGCATGGAAGCTGGCCTCAATGACACAGCCCAGGGGCAAAGTTTGTGTGGAGGTCTTCAGAAATGTCCTAAAGGAGATACAAGCATATTAAATATATGTACAGTAGATTGTATGTTAAATGTTGTATTGATTTAAAAAATGATAAAAGTTTAAATTAGTATGGCATTTAAGATATTAATTCCAGCTCATTTTATTGGTTTGTTGGTCAAATTTGGTTCACATCCGTGTAATGAAACTTCAAATGAAGGATTATTGGTGTGATGGAAGGTGAAGTAGAGATGCTTGAATAAGCAATAAAAAATTAAAATCCATCCAATTCCATACATTCCTATCTAGTGCAGAGTTGACATGATCTATGAGGCAAATGCAACAAGGTAGAGGACACTCTGGACCCATGTTACATGCATACAGTCACATACTAAGAGAGGTTTTGAGATACCACCAGCTACCATTTGGAGAGTAATTTCTAAAGAAGCAAAGTAGAAAGTATAAACAGTAATAAAGGAAATAGGTACAAAAAAAAATGGAAAAATCCGTCATTTGATTTACAAAGATTATATGAGCTGAAAGCGACCTGTGGTAGGCTATGTTTGCAAGTCTTTTCATTTTGATGTTGTGGGGAATATGTAGCTTCTAAGCTCAGTGTAGATTAATATTAAAGTTTAATTAACTTCTAAGTTAATTATACATTGTCTTAAAACCTCGATATAACTCTTTAAACACTGAGCAACTCTACTAACTGTACTATATAATCATTTTGTTATTTTGAAGCTGGGATCTGTTGACCTTCGTAAAGTATGCGAGGACTCAGCAGAGCACTGTGCATGTGTACGTGTTGTATGTACACACACATATTGCATGTGTACGTGTTGTATGTACACACACATAGTGCATGTGTACGTGTTGTATGTACACACACATAGTGCATGTGTACGTGTTGTATGAACACACACATAGTGCATGTCACCACTATGGCGTTTCATGTGTTGCGCGACGACCCTCATGCTTCCCAGAGGAATTCCACAGCCTGTTCGCATAAAAGCTAGAACTGAACCCCAATGCTCAGCTTTACTAAACATTTCTTAACACATATTGTGACTAATGACAACCAGTTAAACCTCGATTAAGCTTATTTTACTCTGCAGAAAAATGGTCATTAGATGTGTCATGAGTTATGAGTTATGTTTGAAATAGACAACACCTTTTGGATATATTACATTAGTTTTTTTTTATAACCATGTAAAAATGTCTGAGTTTGTGTGGCCAGTTACGCATTAACATTTAAAGTATGTAAGACATAATATAATGGAAATGTGCCTCTTGAGAACCTAATTTAAAATCCGACTTTGTTGTGCTGAGGTATACTCGATATATTTGCAGCCTAATTCTGCTAACCAGTTTCATGTTTTAAGTTTTAAAAGCTTAATTAAATATGTAGCTTTTCAGACACTAATCACATTACACTCAACAACCATCCTTTGAGCACAGTTAATTTCTCTCAGAGAAAAATTAACTTGTCATGGTAATTTCTTGCCGTGTGCAACCAGAGACTTATGTTTGAGTACTGTACACAGATTAACCACGGTAAGCATGAAGTAATCCTACAAAAAACCAAGAATTTTACAATGTGACTGATAGATTAATGCTTATTCATATGTGTCAGTTTTTTTTTTTTTTTGCTTGTCATTTTCACCCTCATTTCACCATTCAGTGGGTCACCACACGCTCTTGTGGATACCGATGCTCTATTATTCACTTCACTGCAAATGTAAGATTTTCTAAGTCATAATCGCATTGTGACTCACTCAAATAATACACATTTGCAAACTTCAGCGAACCCAGCAATTACCATTTAATAATCTGGTGTCATTGCATTTCACAGGGAACCACAGGGAATTAAAACTGAAAAATAAAATATATTGCATTAAGCACATATGAATCAATTACTTTTTAAATGACTGAACACTCCTTAGTTTTTGTGAAACCAACATATGCACTGTAGCGTGTGTGAACATGTTCTGCTTCTAAAAAATTGGTTAATTCAACACTTGGATGTCAAGATGTGAATTTCCTCAAAATTCTCAGAATAGGAGTAATTGTTCAATCCTCCTTCTTTATGAGAAGTGGCCGCATTAAGGTCGGGTTCGTGTCTGTTTTCAATAATCTGCAACCAGAAACATAGGTAAGATTCCTGACGTCTTTGGGCTGCACTGTGGTCTTAATATTTCCCTGCATTCAATGTGATGAATATATATATATGTATGATTTTATATATATCTGCATGTATGTAAGTGATTTAGACTAGAATGTTCTTTCCACTGGGCAGCTTTCATCGAATTCCTCCCAAGGCAGTTGCCATTAAATCTGTGCAAGTAGTTTCTGAATGACTGCATTTAATAGTCCAAATAGAGTTCTGATGAGACTGAGAGTACCATGTTGCCTAGTTTAAAATGTAGCACTTAAACCATATTTAATGAAGTCACTTAATAAGCTTTGCATCAATACATATCTTCAGATCACCCATACGTTCCCATTTAAAGTGAAATATATTTCAATACACATTTTTCTGTATTTGCAGATTAAGTGAAAAGTTCTGGAAAGGCTGAATTGTGATATATTCCTGAGTTACTCTCAGTTACCCTGTTGTCGTTACTGTACACCCTGCCCACATATACTCTGAATTTCACAACGATTGTTTATGCGTTAGCTATTGTAAGCTGTTATCCTGGAATGAAAAAATGTCTCCCTTGTAATATAATTTGAATTGTTCAAAGAAGATTCCTGGAATGCTTAACACATAACCCTGTTTGTTTGCATGCTGCAGAGAAGTGGGTAGCAGACCTTTATGAGACAAAGTTTGTAGTAGCTGACAGATCTTAGGTCTTATTTAATTGTTCTATTCGGTAAGCAATATCTTTTCTTTGGAGTAGTATTTTTTACACAATCTGTCATTTGCTACAATAGTCTCTTTTAACACATTTCCCGTGTTTAACCTATCTTTAATTCACTGGTTGCATTTACTGTGTTCCCAACATCTGTCATCACTATTGTATTTCAAAACCAATTCACACATTGTCAACAGAACTCTGACGGCTGAAATTTCTTAACAAGAATTGCTGCAGGATTTTGCAGGAGGTTGTAGAAAAATGATTTTATACTCGAAAAGAGCTTTGATACATGCAGTTTTCTTATGGTAAAATCGTTCTTTTTCCTTTTCTGTTTTTAAATAATCCTATCACAGACCCCTTATGTGGAAGTAATCCACCCAAAGTAATCTGGTGTATATTCTACCAATATACTCTCTTTGGACTAGTGATTAAATGTATTTTTGCCAATACAAATGAGAATTCACAATAAAAAATTAAGAGCAGAGGATTATCATAATCATTTACAAAACCCCCTAAATGTATTCAATAAGGGCAAAGATCCATAAAGTCTTAATAACAAAAATTCCATGGCAGAGCAACCAGACAGGTCCAAATGTCTTTATAACTCAACTGTTTTCTGTAAGCAAATCACATTCTAAGTAGTCCTTTAGGTCAGTGTTTTTCCACCCGGTTCTCGAGAACCCTCAGATACTCTGCGTTTTTGCTCCCGGACCTGGGAGGGAGCAGAAACATGATCCGGTTGGGGTTCCCCAAGGACCAGGACCAGGTAATCATAACCTTATATTACATTTTTGTTACACGAAGAATTTTCAGTATTAGTCGTTTTTATCCAGTGTCTCCAGTGTGGGTTGTTGAAAAATGTGCATGCTGAAATCTCACATGCTCAAAATGTATACAGAAAGTCTTCTGAAACATCACTGTTCATTACATATTTGGTAGGCTGCTGTATTTTGTGACATTACATGAGCAATATTTATTTTAGCGTTGCCATCCTTAATTAGAATTAACTGACAATGCAGTATCCGTGCATCAAATGATGCGCAAATCTTTTTTTTTTGTTGTTACTCACCCCCAGTGAAAAGCTGACATAGTTTGACTGCCCCACCTCCATGAGCAAGCTATGACATATGCTATAGAAATCTCTAAATTTGGCAAAGTCATACACATTTGCACAAATTCTGTGCAGCGGCAATATGGTGATGCCTCATGAACAGGACCCCTCCTCGGATTTGAACCTGCCCCCCTCTGATATAGAATCCACATCATTAACCACTGGATTGCCATTGCCCTTAGCAGTAACACCATCCATATGTTGAGCTGGGTTTCACTGCACAGTAGGGTCTTGGTACACAATTATTCATCCAATATCCCTGACTTTATTTCATATTAGCACAGTTATGGTAAGTTTAAATATTTTAGCACAAACAAATACATTACTTCATTGAATTTTAAATATTGTTGTTAGTGTGATAATTATGAGTAGGGTCTTAAAAGTACAATTGGAATTTAAAAAAAAAAATTCAGTTAATAAGGCATGCGATTTCGTACTTTTATAAAATCAGCAGGCCTGGATAGTTAGAAGGTAGAGCTTCCAAGTCCAGGCTGGACCTGAAATCACAAAGGACTGGAGGCTGGAAACCAAAGTAACAAGAAGAGAATACATGGGGTAATAATCCACATTAAAGTCAACATTGGTGTTCAAGGAAATAAACTCCATATCTGAGTGGTTTGGTACCAACGAACCTCCCCACCAATCAGGTGGCTAGACACATCTTTCTGCCTCTGCCATGATAACGCATAAACCAGGGAAATGGCCTCTTCTTCATCAATTATTTTTAAAATAAACTAGTGCCTTGGGTAAATCGATGGCTCCCGGAACTCCAATAAGACACTAGAACAGCGTCTTATGAAAAGGGGGCTTTATTTAAACAGTGACAATATGCTTAATCACTGTATAGATAATATGTATTAAAGCTGATTGTTATTTTATAAGCATTTACAATATTCATAATTTAATCCATGTTAAATATTCCTTTCTGTTAGTTCCACCGTTGGCTTGATGTTTTGACATAAGAACAAAAACGACAGTGAATTCAGGAGAACGCCCGGTAGAGGGCAGTCTACTACAGCTAAATACTGTCATATCCCCACTTTGACATTCTGTTCATAGACAATGTAAATTGAAGATACACTTTGGCAGAGGTATAGCTATTAAGAAATAGATTCTTCTATCCGTCCATAAGCGCCTGTTCTACTCAGGGTCGCGGGAGGTCAACAGCGTGTGGACGCAGGGCAGGGAACAACTCAGGACGGGACGCCAACCCATCGCAGGGCAGACACACCGCTCACTCACACACGCATATCTGCAACCCCAACTAACCTCAGCATGTTTTTGGATCGGGTGGAAGACCCAGAGGAAACCGCACGGCGACAGAGACCATGCGAACTCCACACGCATGGAGCTCCGGCTGAAACTCGAACCCAGGTCCCACAGGTGTAAGGCAATCGTGCTAACTACTGAAAGTAAACAGGCAATATTATAGTGATACTTAGATAATGAGATGTAAAAATATTCATTTATCTTCTGAACAGCTTATGCTTATCTGGGTTGCAAGGACTAAAACCAACCATTAAAATGGACACACGCTGTTTTAAAAGCTAGATGACGAAGGTCGCTAATCCTATGTTTTGGGTTGGAAGTATATACTGCTGTTTATAATATTTTTACAAATAATATACATTTATTTAGATTTACGTATATAAAATTCAACAATAAAGGTAAACGGCTTATATAAAAAGGCAGGGTACAGTTGTTCTGTCTGTTAACAGCAAATTAAACGGTTGAATAAACTTTTAAAATGCTGAAACTGAGGATATTTTTCCTTCCAATTTTCTAAGCTCTGCACATTAAAACAGATTTGTTTTCAAAACGAACCCTGTCGAACATACCGCACAGGTGCAAAAATCATTGTTTCAAAAGCGTGAATTTGATCAGTAGACCAAAACATCATTAAATTCACGCTGTTCATGGTGATTACAGGTCACAAGCATTTGTGTTTGCTTGATATTTTTATTATCTTTTAGTGGTGACGAGTATAATGGTAATTTATTCTGGTTTGAGACACTATTCCTGTGCATGACAAACACCGGAGAGACACCTGCGTCGCTGCCCGCCCCTCGAAGTTCTGTAACTAATTTTATTGATAAATAATTGCTACTACTGCATTTGATTATTGAAATTACGTTCAGATATGGAAACCTTTCTAAGGTGTATTATAGTAATTACCACTGTCAGCTTTAAACGTTTTTACATCTGGGGATTGAATGGAGCAGAATAATAAAATATAATGTTGCGCTGATTCCACAGCGATTTCAATTACTTGCTTTTCTTTTTCTAGATAATGTCGGCTTAATAGCACATGCAAAATAACCGAAAGACGTTTGTTTTTACTTATGCTGCTTTTGGTTAAATTTTCTTACCTACATTTAACGATGGAAATTTCATATAGGCCTATGTCAAGTAACTCATCGAATATGAAATACATCCCATAATATGACATGTTATATATAGATAGTCAATTAGCTTACTGAATTGTGTATGCGACTAGGGCATACTGGATCGCCACAGAACGGCTTTTTCTAACATTTAACGATTAAATCTTGAATGAACTCGGTAGTTTTGCATTGTTGCCTCACACCTGTAGATTTGCCTGCACGCAGTTGGCCTGACTGAAGTATTACCTGGAGGATTATCTGGAGTATTCCCGTAAATTGCTCATTAGTATGTGAGATGGGCTTCGATCGCATTTTGGATGTACCCCTGCCTCGTGCCTCAGGCTGCGTGGGAAGTGATTGTAGGTTCCTTGTGACCCTGAACCATGATAAGCGACTGAAAGATGGATGGGATTTAATGTTAAGTGCAATTCAACGTTACTTTGCATATTTGAATATACGTTCTAAGTGTAATCGCCTTTTAATGACATGAAATATAATATCTTATTAGCACTAACATTTTATACTATCAATGGCAAAAGATTGATGGACAGCGAGTAGTTCTGTAAGAATACGAAGAAGTTTTACATATTTCCACACCGGGCCAGTAGAAGGCGCTGTTGTCCATAAATAATTCAACATCTGCATGGAAGATAAAAAATTGTCGTGCTCGTGTAGACATGGATAACTGTAAAATGGAAGTGCTTTCCAGAAAAAAAAACGTACTTCATAGAATATTGTCTTTATTTTAAACGCAATGAGCTTGTGCCATACGGCAAATGTTGGATTCATTTGAATGTTATTTATTTGCTTATTTATGATTTTGAAATAAATGCCCCCCCCCCAAAAAAAGTACACCATTAAATAATGTAATATTGAACCGATTGAGGAGACGAACCAGTAAAATTAATTTAACTTAATATAGTTGCTAAAATGATCAAAACATTTAACTCATACGCCTTATAAAGTGAAAAATCGGTGCTACACTTGCGGTCTGTGATATATTTTAGTACAGTATTTTAGACAAAACTGGTATTTCCTCCTGAAATAATAAAACTTCAGTTTATCCTGTTTCTTGTTCTGTCTTCTCTTAATTTTTTTTTAATTTCCACGGAGTATGTTATATAGATAGCTACAGATATTGGATTAAAATGTGTATTTTAACACTTTGTAAATTATCACAAAATATATTTTAAATGTTGGCGAATGCAGAACTCAGCAAGAACATGGTTGATGAGGAAGAACAAATCTAAGTAGCAGAGACACCATTTCTCTATCCCTCCAGGGATATATAATTTTGTATTTTGTATCTGTGTGCGTCCTGTTATTATTTCCGTCTGGTACCGTATAGCTGCATGCTTGCGCTTGTAACACCGTTTTTACTGGGAAGGGGAAAATGCTGATCAAGTTAAATGTCTTAAAGAGCAGCTGAAACGAAGCCCCGCGAAGTGACACCGGTAAACATTATTTTTCACAGAACTCGTGTCCCGCGTAACGATCCGCGATTCTGCCGACGGATGCTCCGCTTTCGCTTTGGCGTTGGATAATGAGCGAAATTAGTGCAAACGCCATAAGTAATAGTTTTAGATTTTTTTTTTCCCCTGCAAATTATTTTTCAACTTGTTTTTGTATCTGTGCATAAATTAAAAAATCTGCTGAAATTTATTATTCATCTGAGATGTAATTAATATGCAAAATTATGCAAATTAAGATGCAATTAGGCTCCAATTCTCTAGTGGAATTTTCCATTATAATTTAATACAAAGTAACAGAGTAATTGGTGTCACGTGTAATTACGGTTACTCAAGTGTACTTTCAGACGTGCAAATGATGTGCTATATGTTGGTTATCCTATGCAAATTTACCATGTGGTGCTTTCACACTTGGGAAAGACCGAAAACTGTTGTATTTCATAAATATGAAACTTGAACATTGAAACGATAGAGCAGTAGAATCCAGTGTGCTATTTTCTTGTTCAGAGCGGGATTCATTTTCTGTGATGTTTTATGGCATTTAGACTGTATAAGAATGACACAGTAACTAGTTAGAGAACCTGCCTCAGTTGCTGGCGAATTTGTCCAGATGTTCCTCTCCTGTGACCTGTCAGAGTCCCCTCTGGTGGTGCGCTACGTGTTATGCATGATAAATGTCAATTGATGACGTTAACTATGGGCAATGTAATATTGGTTAATTGGAAACGACAACAGAATAGACCGCGCTAGGTAACTTCAAAGCAGCACGATGCAGTCCGTGGGGGTGTGGGGGAGCACGGCGGGTCGGAGTCTCATAGATCGGAATGGAAAGGGTGCCTTCATAGACACACTCTGTCTTCAGAGGCAAATTGATTTAAATAGTTACATGGCTGTTTGCAGGGCCTGACATCTTGTGCATCCGGCATCCTCTCCCTGGCATTCCTCCCCACCCCCCACTATCTGTCTTGTTCATGATCGTTGCTCCGAACAAAGCCATCTGCCCCCCCCTTCCTCTCCACTGCACTCGCCGCCCCCTCCCTGCCTGCACAACTCTCTCAAAGAACATAATCCTGCAACAAAACCTACACACAAAGGGAACTTGAGCACAATCCTATAGCGCAGCACCGCGGCTCCCTCCCACCAGCCCGCACTGCTGCCTCCTCATCAGCGCAAAATGCCCCATGGCACAAATCAGTCTTTATCCTTCACACCTTACTGATTAGTGCCACCCAGGGCTCTTTGTCGCCCCCATTTGGCTGATTGCTGCCACTGCAGCTTCACGGTCAGGCCGCAGCACACAGATATTTGACCCAAAGGGACGGCGTTTCATCTCCGAAATAGAAATCTCTACATTCTATGTTGAGTATGTGTTATGTTTCCACTGCAAGCAAATAAAACCAGGTGCCAAGTATGTTATTTCCGATTTTCTCCCCTGCTACTCCCC
>JAODUD010000134.1:17798955-17823453 GCA_026784285.1 Stomatorhinus walkeri
GTCGGGTACAGTGCTATTTGTGGGCTCACCGAATACAAGGTCGACAGGGGTCGGATACAGTGCTATTTGTGGGCTCACCGACTACAAGGTTGGCAGGGGTCGGGTACAGTGCTATTTGTGGGCTCACCGAATACAAGGTCGGCAGGGGTCGGATACAGTGCTATTTGTGGGCTCACCGAATACAAGGTTGCAGGGGTCGGGTACAGTGCTATGTGATGGATCAGGCTAATGCGTGTTGACTTTGGTACATGGAATGCTTATGGATACTGAAGGACCATGCACATACATTGACCTGTAGCCCCGAAGATGTTTCAGCAAACTGTGTGATGACTAAGGATGGAGCTGTTTGACCAGCAAGTGGTGGTGCTGAACACCTCTGGAAACACTGCTGAATATTCACTGTCGAATAACTCACTTTGAGGAATTTCCTCCATCCAGTGGGTTTGCCTTCTCATCAGGAGGCAGTGTTGGGAAATTCTAATGGTTCGTTGCAGCTGAAGGTGCTGCGGTACTCAGAGGCCTTCAGGGGGAAAGCCTGAAGGGGGCGTGTGAAACCTGAGATGCTGAAAGCACTGGATGTTGTCGGGGTGACATGGCTGATGAGCCAGTTCAATATTGCATTGAAGGTGGGCAAATAACCTCTGGTCAGGCAAACAGGGGCGATGGGAACCAGAACCAGAAGGTGTGTTTCTACTGTAGGGAGAATGTAGTTCTCAAGTCAACTGGGAAAGCCAGTGCCAGGGTGGTGCAACGGCCTCTCTGCCCAGCGGTTTAACCTTTAAGAAGGAACAACACAGAATCTGGGCTGACTGTGAGACAGACTAACCCTTCTCTCTTGCACAGGTTATGGGGATATGCCAACGCAGTCTACATGTGCTTTGTCAACATGGAGATGGTCTGCTGCCATAGCAACCCTCACCAGGAAAAGAAATGTGAAGAAGTAAAAAAATCAAAATCAGATGGCAATGCCCACGTACCAAGAAGCAAAGACCAGGTTTTAAAGAAAAAAATCTTGCCTTTCTTTTGCCTGAATAACATATAGTATCATTAACTGATGTGAATAATGCTTTAAATAATGATTTAATATTGATTTAATCTTTCTCAGATCTTCCTTTTCTTAGAGAAATGTTAATTGAATCATTTGTAAATGCTGCACTGAAGTGTTTTGAATGCCCTAATGAAGCTGACTCTCGGAAGGTGCATTGCTAAATCCACAGTGATTGGCCCTAGCACAGGTGTTTCCTGGCACACGAGACATTGCCATGGTTACGTGATGTGTCACAAAGGTTCCCTTCCCGACATCAATTGAATCTGAGAGGTTACAATGATCTCACAATTGATCACTTGTAAGACTGATGGAACCTCATATGCATTTTGCAAGAAACCAATAAAGGTCCCACTGAGAAAATCATCCATAAATGTACTAAAAAACTTAGGCTGCATCTCACATTGTTAGAAAGATGTTTTACACAGTATGCTATGTTATATTTACTTATTCTGAGTAACATGTGACAGTCGTGGGGACTGATGTTGCTATGGCAGGAAATGTGGCTTCTAATTTACTCTGACAACAGAAACCCATCTCCACTGAGGAGAAAGCAGTAAGTGCTTTTCTGCTCCACAATCGCCACTGTAGTAACAACCACAAAGCGATTACCCTTATATGAGCAACCCCCCCCCCCACCCCCCTGCAAACCTAAACAGTTTCACACAGGATAAACTCCACTAACACACAAGCGCCGCAAACCCAGTAAGCCCAACGCTACTACTATGAGGGAGAATGTAAGCATACTAACAGATACAATGATAATGGCGCAGACTGTAGCTTCATTCAGATATATTTTTCAATGATGAGAAACTCCAAAATACATAATTAGAGGATATAGGGTATGTCTGAAATTGTTTGCTTGCACAGTAGGTACTGAATTTTGTCAGAAGTCTACTACTCAGCCATTAATGTAGTATGTACTGTACGTATGCATAAGAACAGGACATGTGCACTTCGTCATACTGCGGTCGCCATCTTCCCTGACCCGGATGTTTACCGATGACGTAAGCTTAACCACTGTGAAAATTAAAAACCGTTAAAAGCCAGCAACCGAAAAACAACGTTTGAGTCAACTTATGTAACCAGGTATTGTTTTCTACTTAATTTTGTGAGAAGCTGCCATTTCCCCCCCCCCCCCTGTCATGACTCAAATTTCTGAGCAAGTGGAGTTTCGTACCATTACATTCGCTTGCTGTCTTATAAGTACTGAAGATCTGGACACCCTAGACACCCACTTCATTCTGCCTACTAACATGAACTCTAGGAGGGGTAGCTGCACTGGGGTCTACAGAAATGGGGGGGGCATGGAGGATTGATGAACACCTTCACAGGGAGGATAAGGAGAATACAGATCTATTCGTTTAAATTACCAAAGTACGTTATTATGAAAGACCGGAAACCAAACGATACGTGCGTCCTTTACCTGCCTGCTGCACGGAGACTGTTCACTTTTTGATTTATACATTTTTTATGACAAGGCAAAAAAGGTTCATATTGTATACCTTAAGAATATTTCACAAAGATACATAGTACACACAGGAGTTAACTGAAGTAGTATATTATTATTTTGCAGATTTTTTAAAAATTCAATTGCTTTCTTTTTGCTTAATTATAGGACGCTATTCGAATCAGTAACAGTGTCCTAAATTCAGAGAGTTTCTTCTGCATGGTTCTTGTTTGGCTTGTTGAATTTGTGAGTTTCTAAGAAACTGAGAAGCGCACATCATTCCAACTTTGGGTATCTGCCCTCTGGTTCCCATCAAACCAGAGCTGTTCTAGAACAACATAGTACTTGCGTTACTGGAAAAAATGGAACTTAAAGCAGCTTAAAGTTGCACTATACTCTTTTTATTAGCTGTGTTACCTGGTAAATAAACTGTCAGTATTTATAATGATAACATGGCAAAGAAGGGAGCAAGCACAGCTTACCATTACAAGCAGGAACAGCAAAGTAATAAATCGATCCTGAAATGGTAACTCGTACATGCATTTGTTTGCCAGTGACAATGAACAGACTGTTCATTGCCTGATCTAGTTATAGGCTAAATCGGCTTCTCCAAAGCACGTAATGCAATGACAGCCAATAGGTTAACAGAGCACAGAATACAAGGTGAGAGGCGTGGTGGGTAGCGGTTATGTAATTGTCGCATTGTGTAATCCATAAATCCACAAGATATATTAATAAACACAAAGAGGATATATTAGCATTGCTGTCTACGTTGGGGGGTCGCAAAGAGGATGGGTTAGGGTTTGCAGGGGTAACATAGGACAATAACAAGGGTCCCTGAGTGACAAGGGTGACGTAAAATATTTGGGATGTAATTGTATTGGTCTGGGTTTAGGGCTGAATACGATCTGCTTTCATGGGGCACAAAATTTGTAGCAGTGCATCTGTACGTACATCAGCGTGGCAGGTTCTCACTGAAACTCTGCCTAGTCCCTGAAAATAAAAGAGATGATTTGCGGAACCCAGTAGAAAATTTAGTTAGTAACTGAATTTATTTATGAGATATGCCACTCTGTCTGTAAATGATTTAAATGTTGATGTTTTGTAAATGCCGTATTCATCTGATTATTAAACATGTAAATGCATTTGAATGAAAAAAAAACATTTGCTGAAATTCAATTCCCCTTACATTACCTTTCTATATTTTTGTACTTCTGGCATTTTTTCCAGTAATCGACCTTTAAGGGGAAGTTTATTATCATACTTTTTAAGCTTTTTCTATATTCCCTTAGATTCCAGCCCGTGTTTAATCAGACAATGTAGTTTTAATAACAGATACTTCACATGCCTTATAATACACCATAAATCATCCTGTTAGAAACCCAGACTGTGTTTACATTGACCAGGTCTTAGCAAACATGGTGCAAGTGCAGAGCTTCTACTCATCGTTTCTTACTTTAGCGTCACACAGGATTAAACTGAATGTGCTGTATTAATTATAATAGAGATTGAGCCTCTTTACTCTCTACATGTACAAAACAAAACTATAAAACAAATTCCAAATCACACCCACTTTCATGTCTGAATCCTTTAGTCATATTTTCAGACAAATTAGCGATCAAATGAAATTGTCTATAATTAAATTGTCCCCAGTTATGATGAGGCGATGAGACAGCTATAGTATACTTATAATTTCCTACACTAATTCCAGGGCGCCTCAGCCATCCATTTCTCCCCTAAGCTGTAGTGTAATGACTGTCAGAAAGCAACCGTGCTGATTTTACTGGGCCAATTGCGTAACCTCAAAGAACACATTTTTCAAAAAAGTTTTTAAAGCTTCTGGTATTTCAAATTAGGACTATTACTGGGTCAGACACAAGCTGCCCCCCCCTCAGAAGAAAGTTGGAATGTGAAATGTTAACCCATGAATTAAAGGTTGAACTTGGCTTAGAATCTTTAATAAGACCTTTTATTTGTACATATAAATATTACTATTATTAAAGGGCAAAGAATCCTACATCCATCTTCAGTACCATTTCATGTTTTATACGGCTTATATTATTAAGGAAACGTATTCTATATATTCTGTATACTAGCAGTGAATGCTGGATGCACAACATTACTGTATTTGTTTCTTTTAATACAAAGTTACACATATGTGCATATTGTGTTAAGTGCACTTGTCAGCAAATTTCACTTCACTTACTGAAAAGCAGTTGTTACGTAATTATCAGTATGTTTTGGGAAACTTACAGATGTTGCTGTCATGTAGATATATCACCAAATCAAAACAGACATCATGCGTAAGACAGCATAAATATTATAGGGAAAAAGTTCAATATAATCTATTTTTTTTTTTTACTAATTTTTATGTTTTTTAGTTATAGCACAATTACTCTACATTTTCATTTCAAATACGTAGCCTTATCAGGCACAAATGTAAACCAGAGCTTGTATCCTTTAGCGCTGCCTGATGACTATCTCTTCTCCAAGACCCACGGAATTTACCACAAATGTCCCCCTGGTGGCGACTTAATGAATGACATCCAAAAAAAAAATTCAGTCTGTCGTTACAGACGCCCATTTAATGATGTCAAATCAGTGCTTTTTATATGGAGTCTAAGACTCCTCTGACAGCGTGATAGACACGCACATGGATCAGGCTGAAAATACGTTCTCTTTAATATCTGGCAGGGGCCATGTAATGAAACCGACAGAGAAGATTAATCTGGAGGTCATTCTCATTTATGTCCGATTAACTTTGGTACATTACGAAAAAGTCACATTAAAATTCATTTAACATTTACATTAGTGTGCCCAATCAGCTCTTCCACTCACTCCTAAAATTGCAACAGGCAGGTTAATCATACTGAAAACACACCTTTCAGAAGAAGCTGATGCAGATGTCAAAATCTGACTAAATGTGAAACAAGTCTTCACACAGACAACAATAAATCTGTACTTTTCTGGGAAACATTGATTAACAAACAATTGTTGAAAAGAAATAAAATATCAGGGACTTACAGGTATACCACGTTAAATTTCTTAACATTACTATTTGCTACAGAATCATCTCCTGAAAAGAAAGCAAATCTTGGAAATATTCATATTAATCGTCCGCTCTATTTATTTTTCAATCTTAAATGTGAACAACTAATAGAACTATGCTGCAAATTCCGAAAAGTGCGTAACATTTCTAGTACACTTACAATGATAGACCTACTGTATATGCCTAGTGATATGACAATATAAGTGATTTGATGAATAACAACAACAGCAACGACAACAAGAACAATAATAATAATAATAATACGACCCCATAATGATTGCCATGGATAAGAGGGTAGAATGATACAATAATAATAATTAATTATGTTGTAATGATAAAGCAGAGTTAGCTATGGATTCCCTGTATTCTTTTACCTTAAGGATATTTTAGGATAATGACGACCACTGCAGAAGCTAAAGGTACCTGGCAAAGTGCCATTATAGGATCCAGAGCTGCATCAGCTTCAGCTTGCGTCGGATGCAGCTAAATCGCTGTGCCGGATACAGCAGCGGGTTCCCTGCGCGCTGGCATGCAGGAGGAAAGGACAGCGGGGAACCGGGGGAATCCATGCGCCCTTTGCAGCTCAAATGCGATCATCCAGGGCGCTGTTAACCCAGGTGTCATCTGAGGGTGGATGATGCCTTTTCTAAGAGAGCGTTTGCACACAGTCAGCTCAATACGTGTTTCTCAAACAAGGCAAAACAAATGGATTCTACCGGAATGCGCAGCCGACAATGTGGCGTGACAGGTGAACATCTGTCATATGTACTAACAGGTCTTTGACAGATGGGTCAGTTGCCTCAATCTATAAACACACTCTGAAAAGCATGTTGCTGTATTACTGACTGTGATAAAACACCATCCGTATGTAATCATTCTTAACATTCTCCTTCCAGCAGAGTGACGTGTGCTGTATTCCTACTTTGTACCATTTCCCTGACTTAATGAAGACATTATAAGAGTTAGCAGTTATATTATATTCTGTTAGTACATGTCTACCTATGATATCCATCCATCCATCCATCCACTTATCCTGTTCATAGTTACAGATGTTTATACCTACATAGTTTTATCAATATGCCGAAAACATAAAAATATATATTTTTATTAATTTTATTAATGGTATGTATGGTATTCAAATGTACAATCTGATCATGCCAGTTTTTGGATGCACATACAGACAGATATATATTGGGAAGGAAAACCCATATAACCCAACATGTCTCTTTTAATAACATGAAACATTCATGAAATTCTGGATCTTGGCTGACAAATGAAATGTCAGGACCTGCACACGCCACTTTACGGAGATGCAGCCGTCGCATGTTTCCGTTTGCGATGACTTAATCATCGGTCTGTTTTCCTTGTGTTAATTTAGGTTCCTTCATCTGGCAACAAGTAAAAATGGGAGCAATTCTGGCATTCCTCTTCACGTCTGTCGTATAGGCGCATTTCCAAACAGCAGCGGTTAAGCAATCTCAGCACCATTCTGCACACCTTCAGAAGTCACCCGTCCACCCTGACGTTCAGGCCTGACACCAGACCTATTAATGACCTTTTTCAGGTTTTATGAACAGCAGGATTTAGACTCATGTCCTTTTAAAAAAGTCAGTTCTCAGTGTGGTCTTAATTAAACTACCTCCATGCCCTGTTTTTCCTCTTAGATGAGTAACAATGGTTGAAAGTCCTTTCAAACACAGTACATAAATATTATTCAGAGATGGCTGTAATTTATGTTATTTTTTGCTGACTCAATTATCAGTAATAGCAGGCAAACACACAATTAACCCAACTTTACGATTTAGTCATACAGACTACAGTATGCCTGCTATTGCCAACGCAGACAGAGGCAGCAGCGTATTGTACCAGACTGGATACTGCTAGCACACTTTCCGCAGAACTCTGAGGGACGCGGAAAGACGCGCAGTCGGTCTGGCGGCAGCGAGTGCGTTAGTGCCACGTCGGTTCTTGCACGTAACGGCGGCTTTCTCGTAATTGGCCGCTGCAGCGTAAGTGTAAGCGGAAGGTGTGATATACTGTGCGGCTGTTGGCATACAATCACAAACTGGGTAATTTACCTGTCTTTAAATGAAGACCACCCACAGTACCGCAAATAAATATCTGCACGGAGACATTAAACTGATTAAAAAGTCGACATAGTTTGTAAAAATAAATGAAAAAAAAAATCCAGACTTTAACGTCGTCGTTGAAACAGTGGAAACGAAACTTAGCGCGTAATTATTAATAAATAATAAACATAAGAATATTTATTTCCTTATGGTAACAGATATATATCCCAAAAAATGCATTGCCTTCCGTGACCACACATCATTGTAGATAATTAATCTGCACCGTATCCGGAAGGCAAGTAATTGCAAAACTGCCATTAGTTTATGTTTCTATGTTGTCGATACTTTTCAACAACCGAATCTTTTTCGAAGTGTTTAACTCATCAGTTTTTCTATTTAGGTGAAGACAGAAATGACAGCAACCCTTCATAACACTAGGACTGAACGAGTAAACACAATATAAGCGGAATTTACACATAAACATTACGTAATAGTACGTTTAATTTAGAAAGTACCATAAGATACGCATGGCACATTAAAGACATTGAGTACTAAAGTCTCCGAGTCCTGCATTAGCGCAGCAGTAATAAGCAATAAATCGAAATAAAGTTAAAATGCAACTTTTGATTAAAAGGTTTGCGCCCGTTTTTTCTGCATAAATGACTATAATGCTGTCGTTGTTCATTCCATTAAAACGGACATTTGAAGGTTTATAAAACAGCACAGGTGGCTATATCTTAATGAAAGTTAAAAATGCAACGACGCAGCCGATATGTGACATTAAACTTGTTTGTTCGGGAACTGTAGAATTTTCAAAGAAAATATGGGCGCTTGGGTTGTGTGCAAAATAAATGCAAAGCAGTCTCTCCGGACAGTCGTGCCATTACTGCGCACTACAGTTTTGTACACTATGGCACCATGAACCGATGAAGTGAATAAGTCAGTAGTAATCCTCTGAAACTACGAAAAATCGAATTATAAGCCTATTTTATACGTCTTCAAATATATTTCACTACATAAAAAGTGTAGACTAACAAAAAAGAAAGTTTATTCAGTCTATTGATAATATTTTACTGAACGGGGCGAAGCCTATGCAGGCTACTTAAAATATCGTCACTTTTTTGCGAGCGCTAATTTTGTTTTTTAACGGATTTGTTTTTATTGAAAATATTTCAAAAACCCGTCTTCCTACTAAAATAGTCGCTTATGACATTTGGTTTTGTGCGCCAAGCAGAAAAGTCCTTGTCGGATATTCGGGAGTCTCAATTTCTATTAGGAATATTGAGCGTTTAAACATTGTGTGTGAAATTATTATTTTAATAATTATTGGATATTACTTCCGACAAATGCTAACAATGAAAACCAACCGAAAAGGACAACGGTTCTCTCATTTGTAGGAACTGCTGATATACAGGCTAAAGGCACGATCAATTGTAAAAATTGTAAGTTTCTACAGCTTCATTCTCAATACATACAAAATCGTTTGAATTTTACTACCGTTTATTGATGTTTGGCAAATAAACCAACAGAAAGTTGTATTAGGAAGTCTGCGACGGATATTAATATAATGATAATAATAACAACAATAATGTGTTTATGAACCACAAAAATAATCTTATGTTATCATTAAATGTCAATTTAATGGATATAACCCAGGATCTTTTAAGAATAATTCCTAATTTTAGGTATTTCAGTATTACGCATATCCTGCGTTGCCCAGTAGCCTTTATCACGTGTAGGTGCACATAAAAAAGCCAGCGATCAGTTGATTTAACCGCAGTTATACTGACAACTCATATTATACTAGCCTTCTTTAATGAACCCGTATAACCGTTATCACGGGGGACAGGTAAAAACCAGACAACCGTAATGGAGATGAAAAAAACTTTCTCTTAATAATATGTGCTTTACGGTCGAACAGGCACACGGTGCAAATGTTATTTACTTTTACTGTTTGTCGGAAGCAGTCTGGGCTCCGGCCATCATTCAGGCTACTAAAAGAGACAATGCAGGTATAAAAAAAACTCGCCTATAAACCTACGCACCGCAGACCTTAACCTCGACTTATTCCATCCACCCCCTTACTTGGCATATAAACATGTGGTGTGTAAATATCATAATTGATGAGTGTGAGCGCTCTCCTGGCAGCCCGCTTCCCCGCTTGCTGTTAGACTCCCCGGGGACCGAGAGTGAAGCGGGGCGCCGTAAGACGCCCCAAGTGGGTCTGGAGATGGGGCTGACAAATCATCGATCTGAGCATCAGAAACGGGGAGGGGCGGCTCGCTTACCTGACACCCTTACGAAGGGCCCTCCTCCTGTGCCTCTACCCGGTTTCCCAATCCGAGCTCGGCACACTTTCGCTCAATCTAGTCATTCTGAAGTGAGGCACAGTGCACAGCTGCGGCGCCCATACCGCCCGCCCGCCTGCCTGCGAGGACTCCCTCTGTATTGGATCTCTCAAGGTGGGACACAGCCAGTACCATTTCTTACATTTTAATGGAAAACAGGAGGTCTCACGGTGTCTTCTAACTTTGAAGGTATTGTAAGATTTTGACGCTCGTTTTGTTTTTTTGTTTTGTTTCTCGACGCGTCACGTTTGACAGTCGCTGTCAGCCTTCGGTCTCATACGCAGCGGTGCCTATTTAACGTATCCGCCTTTATGCTTAAAATGCTGCAATTTGGTGCATATATTCAAAGGGTCAGATGTCTGGTAAACAAAATGCTCGGTTTTAATGAGCTGATTTGCCAATCGAAAGATGTATCAAGACAAAAACGTTTCCTATTTACCGCCGGAAACGTCAAACTTTAAGAGCTTTAACAGCTGCAATGCGCGTTTCTCGTACGTTATACTTCGTAAATTATACTTTATCAACTTTTGTTTTATCATGCTTTGATTCCCGAGTCATGCTTAACTTGTCGTACTACTACTACTACTACTACTACTACTAATAATAATAATAATAATAATAATAATAATAATAATAATAATGATAATGATAATAATGAGAACAAGAAGACCAGGTACGACTTTTTCGGGCAGTTTGCAGGTTGTTTGCAGTTGACCAAATTAACATTTGCTTTAATGTAAATATGAAAGGACTCAAATATTCTAAAGTTACATAATGTAGCAAGTGATCGTATGACATGCTGCACATTGCTACAAACCTACAGGTACATGCATCATTGTATTTGGCCTAGATATAATTAAGTTAACCAAGAAGCGAGGCTGCAGCGCTCCGTCTCTGTGCAGATGCGGTGAACACAGACTGAAAGGTGAACAGCGGAAATATGCGGGGCTCGGCGCAGCCTTAACTTCAAGCGCGTCGCCGAAGCGCTCAGGAACGTTCATTTTGACAGTATAATATGGTGCGGGTGATCAGTCTATAATGTTATAGACAAGAAACTATTGCTCCTTATTCTCTGTAATACTCTTGGAGGTTGCATTAACCTTAATTCAAAGTTCTTAAAGCTTTTTGTGGCTGACAAAACACACGATCACGTGTTGGGTAGTTCCACGTTTCGAAGGCAGACAGGTAGTCTGACTACAAAAATTCGTTTATTTTTGTCTTGAGTTAACAAAGAATAGCAATAAACAGCAGACAATAACGACAACAAGAACAGCAGCAGGGACGACACGATAATAAATACAACAATAAATATCAGTGAACCATAAAAAACGCAGATCTATATAACAAAAATAAAGAGCAATGATTTATGGGTAAAAACGATTTCTAAACCTTGTTACAGTGTCTCCTGTTTCTGTGCTGCCTGACAGAAGGGAGAAAAGGGGCAGCGTGGGGTTTGAGGAGTTGATTATGTAGTGAAATTAACGCTTTGCTCTATTATTTTCCACTAGCAGAAGCTTCTTAATTGTAAAAGGTTCTCTCTTGAGTAAGAATGGTAACAGTGCTTAGGTCATTGTTGGGAAGTTGCACTATACTGTTCTGGGATTACGAGGGTGTTAAGTCATCTGTGGTTTCCAGATTCACTATCTGTTGTTTCATCAACCACTGTTTGAATTAGTGGGTTATTTTCAGGCTTTCATGGCACCAAAATATATATATTTTTAAAAAATTGAAAAATGTATTATATGACCAGTGAAATAGCATCATCTATAAGGCAAATAATCAATCAGTGAAAAAGATTGACAAAAAGTAGAAGGTTACTTTGCAAAAAGTGTACATGATGCAGATTTCCGCCATCATAACATTTAAGGAAATCGACCATCAAATAGTTGCATTTTTGCTTATAAAATTCTTACATAACAGCATAACAGTATTTTGAATTGAAATATTGTGTAAGATGGTTGTTCATTGAAGAGTCTAAATTTCCTTTTATGTAGGACTCGTGAAAAAATAAAATAACTACAGTACTGATATTCAATGCAGTTTCAATGAAGTTGCAGAATATCTCTTTTTGTTTAAAAACACACTAGATGTTCTGTCCCATGTTTTTCATGCAAATAAGTTAACATCCACAAAAATAGCACTAAAGGTTTTTTGAATGTAGCAAGAATTTACAGGTGGTTTGTATGTCTGATCTAATTTGGTACTTTAAACAAACAGGACAGCAACTGAGTAAATACAAACACTATTAATTTGGTGAGTATGATGTTACACAGAAATAAACAGTTCCTTTCTCATTAGGAAATCATGTCGCTTCTTGTAATTGCTGTTAAAGATCAAAGACAGTGTGAACATTGTCTTTACCTTTTCAGTATTACTGTTACACATTTTATCACGTTACACCACATTTTTTGCCAAAGTTCCTTGCAAAAAATAAAAAAAAACAATGAAGTGTGACAATAAATATTAATGGGGTGACATAATCTACAGATGTAATATGGGACGCTTGACTTGTAAGCAGGTAAATCTATGAAGGACATGTAATGTTATTTTATTGTGTAAAAATAAGTGGAAAATGTATAATCCGTGGACATTCAGGAAAAGAATTTAGTTTGGGGAAAAAAAGCTGTTCTAGATGATAATGTAGATTTAAGTGTGGTATAACTACATGACTTTTCATATAAAGCGTTTAATAATTGGCTTCAGGACACAATCGCACGTTAAGTCTGGTGTGAAGAGCAGTTGGAATACAGGACATTTCTTCTTCACTTGCGGCCCCTAATTAGGTACAATTGAGTTCAGGTTGGTCTTTTCGGGGTGCGGAACTGAAGGCGCTACCCTTCTAGTTACTGTCAGTAATTGCAGGGGATCAGACAGCTTCCCGGGACTGATAGAAACACCCAGGTGATCTTTGCCTCATTCTTCCTCCTCGTGCTTTTGCATCACATTCATGCTTAATTGGCACTTAATTCGTCAGATGGGTCTCGCGGGAGGTGAAGGCAATTGTGCAGCAGGACCGTTGCAGCCGCTCTGATGCTGCTGGGCGCCGTATTGAAACACACTTCTAGGTCGATACCTTCATATGTGCTTATAGCCAGCAAGGGCGGAAAGAAGGATGGATAGATAAAGTCTGAGAAATGCATGTAAGAATGCATTTGACGTGGAGGAGAAGGGAGAACAACATTCACACGTCCTGACCCTCTGAGACCAATTAGACGGTACAGAAGACCAATGATTTGTGGCACAAGAGTAGAAGCATCTTCCCAAGGCCAAATGACGGCGGCACAAGGAATAGATTCACACTTGTTGGCTTTTGATAAAGTATATACGTAGTTCACTGCTACCAATGTGTGACCAGAAAATGCAGATTTTTTCCACCTGATCTTTGAGGCACAATTGAGAAGCCACCATTTATCTCCACCCCCCCCCCCCCCTTTTGTGAAAGTTTTCTGCAGACATACAAACACATACACCCCATAATATGCCACCGTATATACTCATTAAACGGAAACCTTCATCCCAAGCTCTTCCCTTAATGATAAGAGCGTACAAATTACATACCTAGCTATTTGGCTGACACTGATCGTTGGAATATTTAATTATCCTGTTAGGAAGATGAGAACGCTGCTGAAAGTTTACATTCATTTATCCAGGGGTGACGGCTCCGCTCTGGGGTCTGACGTGAGCCCCGACGGAATTTGCGATTCCTCAGACTCCCAGAATGAAGGGAAGCTCTGTGTCGCCACTTTGAAAAGCCCCCGCCTTTGTTCCCAATTAAAGAGCGCGGCCCGAAAAGCCAAAGTTAGACCGGCGGCTCCCTTTCACCGCGCACAGTCAACACCTCGGCGGACAGTGAAATTATAGCTGACGTACAGTAGGAGTCGTGTAAATACCTCTTTAACTCCCGGTGAATGCGTTTATTTCACTGTCGCCAGTAAACAGGAGGTCTGTCTCCCTTTTAATGTGCAGCTGTGAGCAGAGTCACTCTCAGTCCTGTTATAATTCCTGATAGAGCAGGAACAAACCAACCCAAAAATGATCTGGAGGATTTTGATGGCAAGCTGAAACCGGTTTTAAAGTGATAGTTTCTTCATGGGTATTGCTTGTGCATTCCTACATTCTGAGTCAAATACATAACAGGCCTGGAGATTACATACGTGCCTCCCTAGGCATCGCTATACAGTTTTGCCCTCACTGCTTAATCATCAGGTTAAATATAAATATTTTGCAATCACTTAGAAATATTTTTATGCTTTGACAAGTGTGCTGTTCCGCTTAATGTCACAGTGGATCCAAATAATGCAGTTCCTTTACGTTTGAAGAGCAAGTTTTCATAGAGAATACGTGCACAGCAGAGTCTGTAGAAAAATTCATATTCATGAAGTTAAATACTATAATTAAGAATGTCATGTAAATTTTGTTACGGGAAGTCGATGTGGAAGCTGAATAGCATTTACCCCATCCAGTTGTTTAAGGATGGAAAATGCAATGAAAAATAAATTGGGATGACTTTCTGTACAGATTTAACCTCCTGGAATTGAAATGTTTCTAAGTCTGCACCATTCATCTTTTAGTGGTATATCATTCTTTATTCTACGGTTGCCACTATTAGATGCGTGGAGGTCCTCCCCCCCCGCGATGGCTGGTTCCGTCACCGAGCGATGGGGAGAATGCGGTGCTGCATCCTAAGGCCCACTTTCTGGGATCAGTTTGTAATTCCCGCCCACATATTCCAATAAAACGATTTAAACAGCTGTCCGCCTTTGTCGCGCATCGCGTGGAAGCACTGCTCTGCATCCATTGCCACTCTTCATGAAGCTTGTATGCATATGTACCAGACACACACACACACACACACACACAGGCTTGTAATTATATCTTTGTGGGGACTCTCCATTCATTTCTATGGGGAAAACTCTAATCCCAACATGACGACCTTAACCCCTACCCAGCCCTAAATTTAACCATAAGTAACAAAACAAAAGACTTTTGGCGTTTTTAGTTTTTTTATAGCATTCACAGATCTTTGTGGGAACCTGAAAAATGGTCCTCACAATGTCAAAATAAGAGGTTTTTATTACATTGTGAGGAACATTTGGTCCCCACAATGCAATATAAACATAATCACACACACACACATCTCTGCTCACTACAATTATCCAGGCCTTTATAAATCTCTTCATTTCATTTAAGAGGAACTCTTATATATAGTCCATGATGCATATCTTCTAATGCGCAATGGAACTAACGTTTACTTCTTCGGAAGTTTCCATCGCAAGGTCTTTTGGGAACCGGTGAATTCTTTTCAGTTCATTCTTTCATTGATGCTAAGCCTCTATTTAAATCTTTCCCCACCTCTGTTTAGATCAAGTGATGTGAATTTGTTTTGAGTGCAGTCTCTCTGCCCTAAACCTACAGTGATCTGTCTATTATCAAACATAAGATAGCACTCAGAATGGATATATTTTGCAAACCCTTAAGTGTAGCCGTAGGTAGTCTATTCATGAGAATTTAAAGGCATTTTTGTGTTAAATATCACTGATGCAAATGTAGAGAATGGATTTAAGGAACCTTAAGATGCCATTGGTCAGTGTTCTGTTACTCTGTCATATACAAAATAATTCACGTTTTGAGTGTTTCTCTTGAAAGGCTAGTGAGGAATGAAAAAGGGCACAATGATGTTAGTCTGGCGAAGCACGTTGTCACCAAGCTTCCAGGAAGCATCTTGTGATCCCCTGGGCATCTTCCGTGTTATTCTGTAGAGAGGAGCAGCTGGCCTCTCTCGCCCCGAGCCGCGCCCGCGCCCCTGAACGTCACCTTTGTGCCCAGTGGTGGCCTCTAGAATGCAGAGTCACCCTTGCCTTCATTAGCATGGCACTTAACAAGAGGTGAGTCGTCCTTCTGGCCACTTCACCAGCTCTCTGTCGTTGCCGTGGTCACGGCTGACAGAGTGGAGATACAGCAGTTTTTTTTTTTTTTTGCTTGCATTTGAACAACAAAGCTGGGGTCAAAGAATTCTTCACAGGTTCTTCCAGCAACACCCGACCTCGTCCCTCTAACAGTATTAATTACTGATACGTCGTAACCCACGAGGTAGCGATTACAGCCATAATTATTCAATCATGTGACACAGAGGCCACGCCAGTGGCAGAACAGTAATTTTCTGGATGCTGAAACTGATGTTTGTTGATTCCTTCGCTGTAATACGTTTTGTAATTAGATAAAAACCAGAGGAACAAATGAGAGATGATTCGATAAAAGAGTCTTCTCAGCGTCCCGACACACGTGAAAGACTGTGACAGAGAATTCGTTTTACGCCATTAATTACACAAGATCTCGACGAGAAAATAAGGAAGGTAGACTTTATGTTTGTCCCTCAGTCTAAGCGTCACGGCGGCGAGGGTCTTCGGAGCCGGTCCTGCGTTTTGAGAGTGCGAGCGCAGGCCTGCTGCGGAAGAGCAGCCGTCTTCTCGTACCCGGAAAACCGCAGGCATGCGACTCTATCGTGCACATCACTGGCCTGCAGATAGAGGTGGCTCTCAAAAGCATGAGTTCCGCTGTGTAAGGAAAACGTTACCTGCTGTAGCCCATAAGTGTTTATTTACACCTCTCTGTACAGTGTCAGCACTGTACCGCCAAACACTGTACCGCCAAACACCTCCGCAGCACATCCGTGAAACAGCCGCTAAAAGCCCACCATGGTAGATGGTAATTTAGGGGCACCCTTCACCGTTCAGTGTTTCCATTTATTAGCAAATACAGCGATACTTGACATTTCTTAGATATATTTGACCAGTTTTATGCTGTTCTCTTTGAGTACTACGATATGATTTATTACACGTCACCACATTGTATGTCGCATTGTGGCTGCAAAATATGTAAATGTAAATGTTTTAGGCAACGCGTACGAAACCTACTGCTTCCTTGGTATGAATGGGGGTCCAAGTCAACTCAAAACACAAGAGTTGAGAGAGAAGTAAAACATTTGCCAAAATTCAGGACAGTGTCCCCTCCCAGGTGACACCTGTGATGATGCTCCACTTCTTTTAATTCAACGAACTTTGTCGGAAATCCCTCTAACCACCGCAGACATTACTATTTCAACAGTGGTCGTAATGATTCAGCTTCATAAAGAAACCGTTGCTGCCTGACTTGTTCCGTGAATGTTGAGTCTCGAGGATTGTGTAGGCATTGGCAGTGGCTCTTGGTGACGCAGAAAAGTTCATAACTGCCTATATGGCTTATAGGTGTTTATGCAAACTGCTTCTGCAGCGTGTAGCTCAGGCATGGAGCAGCGTAGCCAATGCTCTTATCACATCTAAGTCACATCTAAGTCGCATAGAATGCTGCTATTTTGTCACTTCAACATTCATTATACTATATATATTAATGCCCCCTGTACACACACACACATATTTCAGTTTCATGGTATTTTTTCCACAAAACATTGAGTTAATTTATAGGTTATATTCCCATCATCTTGTAGCCATACAGAATAAATGCAAGTGCTTTAACTTTTTATTGCATAAAATGTGAAATGTGTCTTCTTAAATCATAATTTATCAACTTCCAAACCACATTTCATTTCGTGCTTCATAATATTCTTAACATCACACACAATAGTATTTTTTTTTAGCATCTTGGTGTGCCAAAGTACAAGATTTAATTTTACTATATAGGTAACCAACATCAAAATTAAAATTCAAATCTGAAATACAAACAGTGGATATGGGGTAATGCATGCACATTTAACATCTATTAATCCTAACAATTGGCTTAATGCAGTGGGTAACGATTACTGCCTCGGGGCCTCTGTTTACATACTGCATTTTTTAAAGCAATATAACAAGTGACACGCGGTGTACAAATTAACAACATGAACACAAGCAGTCCCACTAAATAGGACTCAGAAATCAACTAAATGCACTGGAAGGCTGAACAGGATTGACGTCTTCCAGCGTTAGACTTTATCACTAAATACCCACATGTACATCTTTGTCATCGATCACTGCAGCAGTAGGTGGCAGCACTGAGCATGGCTGTCACTCCATTCTCCATGCTGCAACCTATCCATTCTAACCTTTCCACCCTAATGGACATTAGCTAAAGAAAGAAATATGAGATAAGCCTCAGCGGTTAGATTGTGACAGTAAGACTCTATTTTTCTGCAAGTTACGGCATTTAACCAACAATGACCTAGTACTCTAACCCAGCATACCAAACAGACAAATGCACTCAGGTAAAGGAGCTCTCTGCTATTCAGAAATAGCTTATATAAAAATGACTTGAATTGGGTGCGACACTGTTGCTTTGCTTTCAAACCATAAGATCTATAACGAGAATTTATAAGAGCAATAATAAAGAGTGACGTTAGAAGCAGAAATATTTACAAGCCGCATTGTATTGGAATGTGGTGCAATAAAAAAGTGATACATTTGATAATTTGACATTCCCCAATAGAAAGATTAGGGAGGGCATTAAGTCGTTAACAATTATCATTATTTTTATTTTAATGTAGCACCCATTGCAGTACAGTAGCACCTAAACACAATATCTGACTGACGGTAGTTTGACTGAATGTGCACATTGGCAAGTTTTTTTCTATCTCTCACACTGTTCCAATTTTGCTAACAGGTGTCAGTTTAGAGTAACAATCTTCTCTTTTCAGATCTCAGGTACCACGTGTGGATTATATTTAATATGTCATTAGCCTGCAGGTTAAATCATTCAGCCCAAGGGCCAGAGATTAACGCTACACCTCTTGTCTTCTGCACATTCCGATTCTCGCTTGTTAATCAACAGCTAAAGTCGGCCTCAACAAAGACAGATCAAAAGATTACATCTCTTTTTTTCCAATATGACTTTTGGTGGTTGTTTTTGCTTATGTTTTTATTTTATATTAAAAAGGTGGAAATATTTTTGACAGTTTTGTTTTATGTAATGACAGATTTTAATTGTTATTCAAAGACCGTTTTCTTTTTTCATAACTCCTTGCGAGTGCATTGTCCCATGCACAGTGTCAATAAATGGTAAGCTTATTTTTTTTCAATTCTTTAATTTATATTCTATTCACATTTTTGCCATGACGTTGGACACCCGCTTGCACTAGAAAACTATTTACAGTTCTGTACCAACTAACATTCAGAAAGTAATATCTTATGCGTGCCTTTCTATTGTCTGGTTGGTTTAACAAATTAGATTAGATACGCGCCATAGACTTCCTATAGGGTCACGTTCATTCAAAATCTTAAAATGGCAATATTTGATTGTTTGCTTTATCTTATGCATGAGACCTTTCAAAAGGTAGTTAGGTAATTTAAACACTCCTTCTTTGTTTCCCCTGTTTTGTCGGTTTCCTGTTTTGATGTTTTCGATTCATGATCTGAAGCGGTGTTTACACCTCACCTAATCTTATTAGTGTGACCTGGTTTCGCAGGTATGCACGACTACCTTCCCCTTCTTAAGTTGTAGATTTCCAGCTTCAGAATGTGTTCGCGTGGTATATTTCCTAATTACTTTAATGTTTCATTTGGTGTGGAAATTGATGTTGTAGCTTCGCTGATTATCCAACCATATGTTTAATAACTCCGGTATTACAAAGAATTCTCCCTGAAGAGCAATTTCACGCATCCAGATTAAGGATAGCGAATGAGATTCTTCCCCCTATTACACATTGTAGGAAATCGGAGTTCGGTATAGAATCTCATGGAAAATAAGAGGGTAATACCACGTTTTTATAACTTTGGTGTGCGTCGCCTGCGTTCTCGTATTGCGTCGCTGTTGAGGATCTGGCCGCTGATCGTCCCCGCCCCCCGCCTCTCCGTTCACGGGGTGATATCAGTGTCATTTGTGTTGTGGTCAGGCTTCGTCAGAGTTGAAATTCGATCTGCTCGCTGTGGGTAATAGTCTCCAAGCTTGGTTGTGCGCTGCACGCCCCCGTCACCTGCGATCGCCGCTCCCCGCCTGTGTGCCAGCATGTGTTGTTATTAATTCCCATACTCGAGATATTCCGCCACGATAAATATCCTTTCGCTCGCGGTCCTTCGCCTGCCATATGGCGCGTGCTGGGTAATAAGCAACATTAAATTTTGCACATTGTAGAAACACTCTCAATCTCCCACACATTTCGAAGCGTAAATACACACAGTAGGCCATAGTTCAAATGATAAAGTTGTTCAAATAATATTATGCGAAAACACACACTTATGAACTGCTGTATTTTTATATATAAGATAATTTGAAGAACAAAAAATGTATTTGTTTCCCTTCATACTGAGGCATATTAAACTGCACGGCCAGTGCCAAGAGCCTGTATTTTGTGTTGTGTTTCAACAGTCAGCTGTTTATCGAATATACGACTGACGTAAAACAATACAATCCAAATCTGCTTTGAACACACCGGATTGTCTCTTCAATAAAGC
The DNA here is from genome assembly GCA_026784285.1 of Stomatorhinus walkeri. Lineage (NCBI taxonomy): Eukaryota > Metazoa > Chordata > Actinopteri > Osteoglossiformes > Mormyridae > Stomatorhinus > Stomatorhinus walkeri. The sequence continues at coordinate 17,819,335 of JAODUD010000134.1, forward strand.
CCCCGACGACAGTAAACGCTGGTTGTTTTTTTTTTTTACCGTTTACATACCTCGAATCACATGGTGCATTATTTTTATTCGCATAATATGGGTCCGTGGCAGTGCGCGTTACACAGTAATAAATGCAGAGCCGCCTCACTCTAATCAAGCTGATTAAAAATTCCTGCGCGCACAGCCGGAAATCGCACCGTCTCCTGCTTTCTTTCCAGTTTTTTTACTTTTTATTTTTCGGGGTTTTGCGCTTTTTTTGCTAGGAGATCGGCCGTCACGGGAGGCTGTGCTGGCTGATTGGAAATGCGCTGCAAAGATCCGCTGGCCGGGGTGTTACTTTCTGTTGAAATGAGGAGAAAGAGCAGAGCCCAGTCAGTGCGAGCGCCGGAGAGGGGAGTGATGAGTCAATGCAACTAATAATTTAATGGGGACACGGAGAGGGGGACGGGAGGAAGACAGAGGAGCGCCGTCCGGGCACAAATATAACCGGCAGAAAACATTCCCAACGCGGGGAGCTGTCAGGCATTTCCACCGCGTCAATGCTGCTTCCAGAATCGGAACCTAAAACGGACTTTCCCCCTCCCCTTCTCATCTGTTCTCTAATAATCATGCATCGTCTTGATAAAAATGCAGACGCTCCGTTTTTTTCCAATCCTGGACAGTAGAGAAGCTGAAGTACCGAACCGCTGGAGATCTTTCTAGCTACACAGCCATGCAAGTGACTACGGAAGATGGTTACCGGTTGATAAATGATAGGTTTATGGTGTTTTGTTGACTTCTGCTTCTTAGGGTTTGTTTCTTTTGCATGAGGATTGGTTGTTTTCGGGGGCATAGAAGTGTCCGACACAGCAGCATATGGCCGTGAATGTCCGTGAGTCTGAGATGTGCACAGTTCCGATACACGTACATCTCAGACGTGACCCGTTGTTACTTCGTAACATGGCGAGCTTCATATTTTCAGCCCGTTGGCACAGAGGCCAATTAGTGGTTTCGGTATAATGTGCATTATGCGTCTGCATCTGTCGCTCATCCATGTCGCCGTTTCTCAGCAAAGCTGAACTTCTCACTTGTGCTCGAACGCTCCGTGGTTTAGGGGAATCGCCTTTTCCGTCTTCAAATAGAGAATATTCATTTCCCGAGAAGACTTGACATCTGTTGTCATACCGACCTAGAAAGAAAACGCTGAAGTTTTTTTTCATCTTTCAAACGAAGTTGAAGAAGGCGCTTGGCACTCGGGCGGCTGTATATGCTTTCCAGTTCAGAAGTACTCGATTTCAGGTTGGTGTCGCTAAATTTGCATCAAAATTGCAAGATTGTTCCCGGCTTTGAAATGTAACTTTCGTATCCTCTAGCTTGGACGTTTCCTCCATTTGCGCAGTGGCTTTACTTTATTGCAATATTACTTCTATTGCGACTATTTCCGAGCACTTTACCATCGTTTTTCATTGAAGGAATATGAACTGCACATATGAACTGTACATACGCGTTCGAGTAAAATTGATTAATCTGTTATCAGTGTGTTGTTGATGATGATAGTAATATTATCGATAGTTGCAGAGTCAGTAATGCAGCTCGGATTTTGTAGGTAGTGTCATGCCTACTATTCGGCCGAAGGCTGCTACTGTCGGCATAGGAGTAACAGATGACTGCCGAACCCACGCACTCTGCACATTACAAGTTAGTCAACAGCTTGTTTTTTCCCCCCTTTTCTTTTTTTTCCACAAAAACGATGTGACAGCGGAGTATCTTTTGGTAATTAAACGAGCCAAAATGTGCTACAGAGCAATCTGCAAGTCCAGCCCTGCCGGGTGAAGGTATGCAAAGGACACGCTGTGTGTGTGACAGTCCGTCATGCAGAAGCTACGTAAAAAGTTTCATGCTCTGTAAAGGTGGTGGGAGAGGGGGGGGGGCTGCGTGTTGTCTGGATGTTGGGCTAGCTGTCTGTTCATGGGACATGCCCTACCTGACTTCCAACTCCTGTCCATTCGCTCGCTCTTGACTGTAACATCACCTCCTCATTCTAAAAACAGGCTGTCATTTCCCCTCACTTAAACTTTTTGTGTTTATACACATACAGTAAAACATGTTGACGCTGTTCCTGTCAAATATCACTAAATGACTCACACTGTGACTATAGGACAGTACCATTGCAGTCAGATTCCTGTTTGACTGTAGGAGGTAGAATTTAAGGTCTATTTCTTTTAGAACTCAGTAAGAGTAGAGCGGGTTCTTCCGCTGATTGTGCAAATGGTCTTGGGTCCTGACCGCATGGCAGTATGTTGTGGGATTGCTGTACACAGCTTGGTGGGGGTAAACAGTGGTGAAACTTGCACACACGCGGGGAGGACAAATCTCTGTGAAATGTGCTGACGGGTACTTTTTCCTTTTAGATTTTCCATTGTGTGATCTTACTTTCTAAATAAATAAAAAAAATCTGTTCTTTAAAACCGTTTTAGATAAAACAAAAATATTTAGTATTTTGCAACTTTTTGAGTAGCTGCAGTACAAATAGGATTATCAGCCTATATGAAGTGTCAGTGATTAACACTAATATAGAACTGAAATTTTAAAATAGAAATTTAAAACATGCTTTTAAAAAATAAATAAATAAAGGTCCAGTTCAAGCTGTAAGAGCTTTTTTTTTTTTACTGCACTGTTAATCTTGAGTTTTTTTTGGTGCCTTACCAGTGTAATGTCCCCGCACTGATCTCTGGCCAGTGGAGTTGGAGCTTTGCGATTAACGGCTGACGATCAGTTTCCGGCACTTGTCGTATTGTTAAAATGACGTTTGGGTTGACTGACACTCACGGCCCTGTTTGGGAATTGGCAGGTGACTGTGAGCAGTGGTGCTGAGAATGATGGATCATCTCAGTGAGACCTGCCTGGGGAAGGAGAACTGCGAGCTGCCCAACAACATGGGTGAGGTCAAGGGCCCCCCGGCCAAGATGGCGCGGCTGGAGCAGAACGGGAGTCCCCTTGGCAAGGCTCGCCTTGGGAGCGCTGGACCCAAGATCTCCGGCGTCCCCTTGAAACCGTCCGGACACCTGCTGAAGACTTGCCACAAGAAAGGTAGCTGCGTGGGGAGCGCTGGCGCCGCCGGGTATGAATGGACGGGGCTACGTGGTGCGGCTAGACCGGGTGTCTTTGGCGGCTAGGATCAGCAGCCGTGCAAAAAAAAAAAAATAGATGCCATGCTTACGAAGCAGGCATGAAGCAGCGCAAACCCTTTGGAGAACTTTAGAAATTCTCGACGTTATTTACTCATCGTGGTTTTTGGTCTCTTGTTTATAGGAAAAAATGTTGGTCTGGTTACCGAGTATTTTTCATTTAAACATAGCTTATCATTTTATGTCTATTGGTCTGATTTGTAATCAGAAATTGATTGACGTTGGTTCGTTACACCTTTGCATACTGCGCTCAAATTCCAGGCTCTGTTTCCCTGTATCGGTATGCGGAATATTTTTGTGAGGCCAGACATTTTTTTTTCCCCTTTTCAGGAGTTATCTGTTCTACATTTAATTCTTTGTTGAGTACTGGTTTTATAATATATTTATTTTTTAAAATAATAATAATAATCCATTGTTTTTGTCTGTTTCTCTCACACCGAGTTCTCCGTAAGACCCCATTGATCACGTGTTTGATTATTTATGTATTTATTTATTTAAAGTGAAAATGTTTTGTAAATCACAGACCTCAGTATGTTTGCTGAACTTTACAGCGATATGTGTTGTGTGAGTGAAACCACATTTACCACAGTCTATTTTTTTTTCCATTTGGCTGAAAACAAAGCATATATTGATTCGGAAAGGAACCTACACAGCAGTCTTCATTGTTGAATCTTTATCTATTAAAAATGGAAAAGCGGCATTTCAGCACATTCCTTGGCATCTGGTCCCCATTTATTGATTGTTTGCCAGGAATGTTTGGATCTTAAGAAAGCTGGAGGCAGAGTATTAAAACATAATTTATTACGGGCCCTCAAACAGGGTGCACTAATTGTAGGCTACACAGCCAACAATTATAGTGTGGGCGTTGTGGATATTTAAAAATAAAATAATAAAAAACTATGTATCAAGTCTTAAACACAACCGAAAATCAGCGATACTTATGTGATGCTTGTAAAGAACC
>JAODUD010000134.1:17849991-17864216 GCA_026784285.1 Stomatorhinus walkeri
TGTGTCTGTGTGTGTATGTTTATGTATATATGTATATGTGTCTGTGTGTGTATGTTTATGTATATATGTATATGTGTGTGTGTGAGTCAAATCAACAGGCTAAGAATTTCGAGGCGTAAGTTCTGAATATAGAAGCCTGTCATAAACATCTTGGCAGTACAGAGGCCACCACTCAGGGATTGATTAGTCATGCTTGTTCAACTCTTGACTATCGTCATAGAGATGAGATAGTATCTGGGTAATTCCAGCCCTGGACAATGGTTCATAGCTGCATAATGAAAAAGTGCCAAAAACACAGCAGTTGGGAACAGAAACGTTAATCTGATGTTTTAAGCGTCTAAATGCCGCCGCCCCCCCCCCATCTGTTTTCTTGTTGCAGTCTCAGCCTCATCCACAGCCTCAGCACCAGACCCACTTGTCACAGCAAAGCCCCCCCCAGCCCCCACTGTCCCAGCAGCCCTTGCAGCAGCCGATGGGGCCTCGCCTGCCACCACGACAGCCGTCCACTGCCCTACCGGCCGAATTGGAGGGTGACACCTGCAGCAAAGTCCAGCTCGCGGGCAAGATCTCGTTGGAAGCCTTGGGCATTCTGCAGAGCTTCATCCAGGACGTGGGCCTGTACCCAGATGACGAGGCCATCCATACGCTCTCTGCCCAGCTGGATCTGCCCAAGCACACCATCATTAAGTTCTTCCAGAACCAGCGCTTTTACATCAACCATCAAGGTAAGCTGAAGGATCACTCCGGCTTCGAGGAGGACCTGGCAGACTTCAGGGAGGGCGAGTTGCTGAAGGACCTGAATGAGAACGCGCAGACCAACAGCACGGTTTTCTCGATCAAGATCGAGGAGCAGCTGTCTGCCGACATTCACTCGGAGTCCGACCACGACTCGAAAGAGTAGCCCTACTTGAAAGAGCAACCCTACTCTTGATACTGTAATACTATTTAAATAGACTTTAAAACGATAGTATTACTCCTGATTTCCTTTTCAATTTGTAAACCATGTATTATTAACTGTAAAAAGGAAATGGATGCATCATTTATGAACTTGCACAAAAAAAAAAAAACGTATGTTACCGTGGATATTTGCAGATTGCACTTGACGTGCATCGTTTTTACACTGATTTTGAGCTACTGATAAAAGTCAATAGAGTTTGATAGATTTTGATAGATGTTTATGTTATGTGGTGTTCACTGGAATTCACAAGCGTACAGTGCGGCTGAAGACAAGGCCTTAATGTGGAGGCTTGGATGCCTGCTGCAGTGACATTATTCTCTCTAGCTAAAAAGAAAATAATAATAATTAAAGCTGAAACTTGATTATAGGTCATGCAAACTGGAAATGGTCGAAAAGCGAAGTCTTGGAAGTATAGCTAGCTCGATCCTTCAACATTCATTAATGAGAAGTATGTGTCCGTGTGTGTGTTTTGTGTATGCACAAACACACAAACACAATTATATATATATAATATATATATATAAAACATTAAAATATACTTTACCAATAGACATATTAATTGTAAAAAGATAGTTTTAAAAAACTATGCCAACAAATGCCTTGTATTATATGGCACTGCCGATGTTCAATTATTTTGCAAAAAGTTTGTCACTGTAACTTACTGAATCTCCACACGGTTTAAAATGTGAAACAACCTCCATTTTGTTGTCCTATTTATTTTGCAGATTCTGATGTAATTACTTTTTTTGGAAGGTTCTGTTACGTAAAGCTTTTTTTTCCATTTTATCCTTTTCCTATTTATAATTGTAATTTTGATGGGCAGTTTATCTGAAGTGTCTTAAACGTTTTAAATGGAAAATGTGCTTTAACGGTTGCCTATTAAAAAGTGCTGTATGTCAAGCAACACATGCTACAAGCTTCACAATGGTTGTATGCAATTTTTACTATCATGCAAATAAGTAAGCTTAGGTAAATACTAACCTATAGAACACCGTAGAGAAAGAAAAAAAAACATATGCAATTTATGTGAAAATAAATGTCTGCAATGTGTCTTCCTTTGGTTAACGATCCAATTTGAAGCTATTCCTGTATAAATATTCTGTATAAAAAAAGACGTGTTTCTTTTTTATGAGTTTATTGCAATGAGAATACCGGTTATTTTGTTACAACTAACTGTTTTATAAGTGTTCCTCTGTTCTCTTAATCCAGAAATGTTCTAACTAGGAGTGGTTGATTGTTAATGACACAATTAAACTGTTTGTATTGTACTGAGGGTTTTGTGTGATTTTGTTTGAAACACTGACCACTTTATGGTTAATCTTTCCACAGGATAATGGAATATAACTTTCAACATACAGTTACGTTCTTATTTTAAAAGGCTGAACCGTTGCTCTTGAATTTGTATGGGTTCTTTGTGAGTGGATGGGTCACTTTGGTTTCAAACTAATACTCTTATGTTCACTGTTGTGCTGAATACTCAAAAACTATTTTAAATGTATTAGTTTGACAAAACCTTTAGATTTTTCAGTAATAATGCAATGGAATTTAAAATATGTGATTCACACATCTGTTGTCTTACCCAAACGACAGGGAGAACATGCAACACACACAGAGCAGATGTGGGATTCAAACCCCTAACACTGCAGGGTCATGTCACATTCCAGTCAGTCTAAACCTTTTTATTCAGCCAGTGACTAAGATGGAAACTGACTATAATATTTAGTTCTGCATTATAGTACTTAAACTGTAACTACTGAACACTTTTAACTGAACACTGAACATTTCACTGAAAACTGAACATTTTTATTGGTCCTATGGTCTAGTTGGCATGAAGCTAAACCATTTTAATTTAATTATATTTTTCTGATATATTGTGCCAGATACAGCCGTGTAACATGACCATGGCTTCACTTGTCTCCTCCATAAATAGACTTTTGCATTTAAATTAACAGACAAGACAGAGCCCTTGCTCATGCCTTGAAACCACTTACTGGTTTTTGACCAGATGAATGGGAATCACTGATTGCCATGAACCCGCCGCTTAGTAATTAGCAATATTAAAGAATTCAGAGTGGAATTTTTACACCAGTGCTGGCTGCAGTGACGATTTAGATTCATTTGTAAACACCGGAATTGAAATGAACGTAAGAAAAGCATATTACGCTATACGAAATACCACGCAACCCGACTATAATAATTGGGGGGGAAAGCTTTTATTCATGGATAAATGTGAGGAGTACAAAGGAAAATGTTTAGTCACCAAAACACACAAATCATTCACGCTCCACTTGTTTTTTCCCACTATCTGACATGTGACACTGCACGACTTTTCCTGTGTTACAAGATTATTTTTGTGACAGCCTTTTGTTTGGAATCAGACTCCAGTTAAAGAGATGAAAGCATAAAATCAGTGTTTGGAAGGTAGAAATCCACATGAAAAATAACAGTAAGAGTCTGATTCCTGAGCTGGAGCTGAGAGCAGCAGAGGCGAGCCCTGAACCGGCCAATGTCCCGTCCATTTGGCAAAAAGATTTACTGATGCGTCGGCTGCATTTACTGCAGCAGCTAGTGTGGCGTGCCAGGTTTACCTTGCGCAGGGATTTCCTCTGTGTTTACACCAGCAGCCCCTGGGACTGCACAGTAAATCAGACAGGAGATGCACCAGAAGCACTAATAAAGTTATGCGAATGATAGCGATCGCAGCCGCATCGCTCTCTCTAAATCCGGCTCGCCTCCCTCTCCTGCCGGGCCATTTGGCAACTTAAACACTTTAACTGTTTTCCAATCTGGAAGAGCAGGAGCAAAAGGGGGAGTGTGGGAATTAATAAATCGCTGTGGAACCTCACTTTCCCTCAGTCTTTGCGTTTCTCTTCACAGTTTTCAAGCGAAAAGATTAGATCTGAGAGGCTCATGGGTATTGATGCATCTTATTAGCAACACTGCATATGCATGAATATGCATACAGAGCGGATGGGGGAAAAGAGACAAGACTATGTATTATCATGATTTAAAAAAATTTTATGGTTCTGTGTTGATTTTGTCTTCTAACTTATATGAGTTATGGCGGAGTCTTAGTGCAAAATGCCAGCTTACAATGTTTGATTTACTCTGTCTTGCGGGAACACATCTGAACAGGGGCAAGAAAAGTTTGATTTACTGCAGGAAATTTGTGTGCGTGTGAATGTACGTGACGATCTGCACAGGGCACCACTGTCAGTTTACCGAAAAATACCCTGAAACTCCTGCGCACTGTTGATAAACCCGAAAAAATCACGCCACTACTTTTTCTATTGTTATGTATTATAAGATAATGAGGTGGATGGGTAAATGAGTAGATGAAATGGACAGGTCAATGATCTAAGTTTGTCAAGTTTATCATTTGCAACTAAATGCATCTCCAGCGATACATTAACATGGTTAGAGGTCCCTGTATTGGTTCAAAATGCAACACAGCATTTTATTTTTTAATACAGAATGATCCCATAAAATACAACATGGGTGGCAACTCTAGGTTTAAAATTAAAAATTTAGCTGAGGCCTGTGGACTTCAGCCACACGATTCACAACTGAAGTATGTGTGCGATTTTTACAGGGAAACTGATTTGGATGCACAACCAAAATACTTCAGCAAAGTTATGCTGACAGAGCTATGCTTGCATTGTAAAATCCCGTCAAAACGAGAGCTCTCACCACACGCTGCACGTGTTGCACTTCTAACGGCCACGTTTTGGCCATTCGCAGGCAGAGCGTGAGGTCTTGGGCCTCTGCGTGCTGTCGGCGTTCGTGGTTTCAGATCTCACCATGGCTTTGGTCACAGTGGAGTAAAACCATACAGTTTGGGGATCTGACCTGTGTGCTGGCAGCGGCCAGCTCTACAGACTGAAACCTGCCAAGATTTTAACAGATTCATTACATTATTAGAACAGCTGCAACTATAGACAAGCTTTCGCCTCTTACAAGGAAAAGCAGAAATGTGCAAACAGGGCCCATTGTATCAGTTTGTGTTTGTTATGTTTGTGTATTTTATTATGACATACGAGCTTCATGGTTCCCACAGCGTGAGAACCCAAACCCCCAGTACTCAGAACCAGCGTGGGTCCATGGGAAGCAGTCCACTGGGTGTAGAACTCAGGGGGGGTTCAAGGGGCAGGGGTTGGTTAATTTCCAGAAATTAACCATTTATTTTCATATTTATGACCTCTTACATGTTTGCATCTGGAAAAAAGGGAAATCTATCAATGTAACAACCCCCAAGCCCCCTGACCAACAAATTTTACAGGTTTGTGCCCAACGTGTACTTTTCCGCTGTCAGTTCGGGAACCCCGACTGAACCAGATACATGGTTATGAATCGATGTACTATCCTTAAGGAGTGCCATGTACAGCACTGTGCAAAAGTCTTAGGCAGGCAAAGAAAATGATGTTTAGATTATCCTCATGTTGGTGTAAAACTATGATATTATGCCTGTCAAAGTGTGTCAGCTTAGCCATTTCAGAACCTCTGCCAAAATCATCCCAGTATTTGCAGCGACCGTCCGTGGCGGCAATGTATTTTTTGACTTGGCCACCAGCACACCTCATACAGCTAGTCAATCTGTCACTGACTTTCAAAACCAATTTATTTAATTATTTAATTGAGTGGTTGGTGAAATTGAACAAAATCATGGAACGGCTGAGGTACCCCCGAGGAGAGGTTTGGGAACTGAAGTGGTGATCATCTAACCATCTAACTAGATATCAGTAACTTTTTACAAAACAGAAGAAATAATTACTAGTTTTTATTGTGTTACTCTTAATTTGCATATGTTCTAATGTTAAATTGTGTTTTTTGTTCTAAGCCAAAGTTCACTTGCTACCCAGATAAACAGCTTTAAACATTTCTTTGGACTGCCTAAGACTTTTTCACAGTATTGTACAAAAAAAAATTTTTTTAGCATGCTTGGGGTCAAAACGTAATAGAATTCTTTTATTGTCGTAGCACACACCGGGAACGACGACATTCAGTAAGAATCTCTCTGGGTGATGCCAGACCATAGATCTTCCATCTGACTTTTATGAAACACTAGCAGCAAGTTAAACGTCCCATATCAGAACCCTAAAAAGACCACAATCACAGCTGTCAGGGGTCTTGGTAAGTAAAAGGGGCACTGGAGGTGGGCTGATATTTATTAACAAATCTGTGTGAGTGTGTTACCTCACGAGTCCACGAGGTGAAAGCGGAACCACATCAAAATCACTGTCATTGATCATTATTTTTGTAATGGGAATCTGATCACGTGTGACTGTATCACATTTGTTTTATTCCAAAGCTTCAGTAACTGTTTCCATTTTCTCTCAAAAGTGATTAATAGTGTAGCAGCCTGCATTCTAACATACCTAATACCTGGTTAGATTGGGGGTGGGGGGTTAGCACCATCACCTGTCATATCTGGGACTGGGGTTGAAGTCTCCAGCATGGCCCCCAGTGTGCAGAGTCTGCATGCCTCATGTCATCATAGAATTTCCTCCAGGTGATCCAAGCTTCAGCTGGAGTTACCAAATTGCCCACGGGTGTGAATGTGGTTGAGTCCCTTGTGCTATAGGTTCTACACCCCTTACATGGCACAAGGTAGGCTGGTACCGAAGTCAGGTAGATTAAAGGCCATTTGTCTCATAAACGTACTATTAAATACCTAATGAATTTTGAATAATATTTATTTCGTAATTTGCATCATTAGCATGAATTCTATTAGCTTCCAAAAATCCACCCTAACCTAGTGACACATCACTAAACCAGTGCAAAGCCATGAAGCCATATCACTCGCTTGACTGCATGACACTGCATGACGCTGCCCGGCACTGCATGACACTGCCTGACGCTGCCCGGCACTGCATGACACTGCCTGATGCTGCCCGGCACTGCATGACACTGCCTGACACTGCCTGGCACTGCATGACACTGCATGACGTCTGTAAGGAGGCCTATGGGTGGCTTCAGGAGTTCAAACACCATCTTTAAACTTTCACATTTGAATGTGGAAAAATGAGGCTGTGGCACCATAAAGAGACAAGCAGTTACTGAAGGGCCGTGCTGAGAGGCTGGAGGTCATGCACAAACGCCGCCCTGAGCAGCCCCAGGGCGTCACCGCGACACCTTTCCCTGCCCCTGATAGGTTGCCTCTCACTTTCAGACCAATTACGAGCTACGATAACGGTTTCAGTACCCTCCATTTGATATATTTTATGCAGCACTTTGTGGAGAAACGATTGTCCAGGGAGAGCGACTAGCTGCAATTTAGCCTTGCTTCTTAGTGAGAAGTATCATTGAAATAGTGTCAGTGGTCCTCAGGAGAGAGATATCACCCCAGGTTCACGAGTGATCGTGGGGCTGTGTGCTGCAAGCTCGTCCCTTACAATGTGTGTGTGACAACCTGCATCGCACACACAAATGTATAAACACACATATTTGCATTGCCTTTGACTTAATTATTCAAATTGATCCCCCCCAAAAAAAAAAAAATATTACCAAGTAAATTTGAGAAATAAAGTAAAAAAAAATATATGCTTCCATGATGTCTGATGCTTTCATTTTCTAGATTTTTCAAATCCATATGTAGACATCTTCTCATAAGTTGTAAAAGTGGCACATGCACACATACACTTACGCACGGGGCCACACACCCTAGTGAGTCCTGAACAAGCTAACAATAGCCCACAAACCCCCTGAACGCCGCGGCACTCCAGCTCCCTTTAGTCTCAGAAAGCTAAAAACAAGATCCATCATTTCTTTCGTTCAGACACCACTTTTCCAATTACCTGAGGAAGACAATGCAGCCGCAAATGGTGACTGCCCACCACTGTGACACCAGGCACAAAATGTAATAGCCACTCAGTGGCAGATTTAATAATTACTCCGGCTTTATTAAATTAAGCTGAACGGAATAATATCAGATCCCAGAGAATATATTCAAATTATAATATTTAATTACTATTGCGAGTTACACAGGGAAGGTCCGGTAAGTGCAATATCCGAGACAAATCAGAACTAGGCCCTTTTCTTATTCATGTCTCACTTATAGTACCATAAGGAATCGTCCTTTGAAATGCCCCAGTATTGACAGGATAATCCTACAACGGCCTCCTTGCCCTTGACTTTGTTTTGCCTGATAAACCCTAGAAAGGACTTACTCCAAATGGGCTACTGAGTCAATACTATCTTCCCTCTGATCTGCAGCATCCGTTTGGCTGTTAGCCTCCGCTGCTGTTCCGGTGAGCTAGGCAGAATTCAACGGCAGCGCCTTTCAAGTCATCATTTTTTCACAAAGTTGGGAGGGAATGGCGTTGCTCGGCAACTCTACGCACCGGAACGTTCAACACGTTTGCCCTTTTTTTATACGTTTCATTCTCAAAATTTCCTTTTGAACACATAATCCTCAAGCCAGCATAGTTTTGCTTTTTGCATCACAGTAAAAAAGGGCGTTATTCGTATATTTTTATATAATATTAATTTAGGATATGCTGCTTTTTTTTCTATACAAGGAAAATATTTTGGTCTGCCCAAAAAAAGTCACTAAGTTGACAAAAAGGAAAAAAAGTTATGTTGTTTCTAGGGCGGATTCTGATAATGAGCATGATTAATTCAAATAAACATGAACAGACCCCGAAAAAAACCAGGGCGAGTGAATCTCAGGGCCTGAACCAAAGCTGGGGCACAAAGTTGCCAAAGCGTTTACATCCGCCATTTGGTGGATGTGAGACTAAGTAAACATGGCATGACGGCGGCAGCGAGGATGCTCAGGCACGGCCAGGGCCCAAATTAAAGGAATCGGCGTCAGATGTGGAACCATGGCGACAACGGCACGCAATGGGATGGCAATCCGATAATGAGCTCATTTAGCGGTGAGGGCCAGCCCAGGTGTCCTGGAACTGGAGTGAGCTCCGGGTTCGATCTCTCCAAAGCCTGTCCCCTCTTGTGCGTCACTTCTGGTGCATCTCATTTAGAGCGTCCCCTCTGGAGCGTCACCTCTGGAGCGTCGCCTCTGGTGCATCCCCTCTGGTGCATCCCCTCTGGAGTGTCACCTCTGCAGAATCCCCTCTAGACCGTCCCCTCTGGAGCGTCACCTCTGGAGCGTCACCTCTGCAGCGTCACCTCTGCAGCGTCCCCTCTAGACCGTCCCCTCTAGACCGTCCCCTCTAGACCGTCCCCTCTGGAGCGTCACCTCTGCAGCGTCACCTCTGCAGCGTCCCCTCTAGACCGTCCCCTCTAGACCGTGCCCTCTGGAGCATCACCTCTGCAGAATCCCTTCTAGACCGTCCCCTCTAGACCGTCCCCTCTAGACCGTCCCCTCTAGACCGTCCCCTCTAGACCGTCCCCTCTGGAGCGTCACCTCTGGAGCGTCACCTCTGCAGCGTCACCTCTGCAGCGTCCCCTCTAGACCGTCCCCTCTAGACCGTCCCCTCTAGACCGTCCCCTCTGGAGCGTCACCTCTGCAGCGTCACCTCTGCAGCGTCCCCTCTAGACCGTCCCCTCTAGACCGTGCCCTCTGGAGCATCACCTCTGCAGAATCCCTTCTAGACCGTCCCCTCTAGACCGTCCCCTCTAGACCGTCCCCTCTAGACCGTCCCCTCTAGACCGTCCCCTCTGGAGCGTCACCTCTGCAGCGTCCCCTCTAGACCGTCCCCTCTGGAGCGTCACCTCTGGAGCGTCACCTCTGCAGCGTCACTTCTGCAGCGTCCCCTCTAGACCGTCCCCTCTGGAGCGTCACCTCTGGAGCGTCACCTCTGGAGCGTCCGCTCTGGAGCGTCACCTCTGGAGCGTCACCTCTGGAGCGTCACTTCTGCAGCGTCCCCTCTGGAGCATAACTCGTATTCATCTTGCAGACAGCCCAGGCATGGACAGGCATGGACAGCCTACAAGCTGAGCCCAGTGCCACAGTACAATATCCCAGTCCCACTAACCCTGTGCTTATCCACCTGGAGGACCTCAGTGAGCAAAGGCAAGCAAACACGCTCAGTCATTCTCATTAAATAACAGACCTAAGCGGTACCCAGGCAAGTGCCTCAGACAAGTCAGATAACAGGCAGCTGTATCTAAATACAAGTAAATATGCCAAACGTTAGCATTTACAACCAAATTCTCTATCCACCTACTGAGAAGAGTAGGCATATGACTTAATTATGTAGGTTGAGTGCATTCACGTTACCCTTCTCCCGTCTGGCATTCTTTATTTTTTTGGTCTTCTTTCATTAAAAGATGAAGACATTTGTTTTATGTAATGTTTTTGTTTCCTTCTTGTATTTCAGTGCAAACCCTGGCACCTGCCCCCCCCCCCCGCCCCCGATCCCTTATCCGACGTCCAGGCGGGATTAGCGGCCAGCGTCGCAACGCGGGCTGCGGGGGTGAGGCGGCCTCAGGGTGGAGGAAGCGAAGCCAGGGGCCGCTTGACTCTCCCACGCTGACGTGCCCCGATCTGCTGCAGAGGCCAAGTTGGAACAGCCAGTTACTTATCCTCAAATCTGTGGCCTGGAACACTTAATACGTGGCCTGGTGTGGAAGCGGAGAACCATAACAAGCTGCAGCATTACGGTCATATGGTATTATTATTATTATTATTACGGAAGAAAGTTAAATATAACCAGCGACGAAATCTGTGGGCTTTGTTTTGTTTTTTTGATAATTCAAATTAAGTGGCACTTCTTTTTTAACCACTAATTGAACTACTCCCCTCTTCATTTCTCTGCATCTGTATTTTCATTTTAAAGTAATAATCTGTTGTTCAACCAGACCACTTATGTGCAAACACTCATTTCAACAGCCCCACTCACTGCTCACATCATGACCGAGAATCTGCTTTCTGAGATGCTGTGAATTAAAGGGGAGGGCACAACCGCCTTTGTTTAGTTGGTTTTAATTGTTTTTATACCGTATCTTTAAAAAAAAAAACTTACAAAGATGAGAGCAAAATGGCAGGCAAGACATACAGTTTTGTCTTGTAAACTGCACAGCATTTTAAATATGAATTAAATAATGTATCTAAGTTAATAAGTATCCAATAATTAGGGTTAGGAGTAGTGCAGTGCTTCGCCTGTAATTATCAAAATGAGGGGGCAAAAAATGTAAGATCACAGTAAGTGTAACAGCTGCGCTAGCAACCTGCAGCGATAGAGCTACATTTTATTACTCTTTATTATAATTTGTCATATTAAGATATCTATTTGTGCTTCGCATTTTTTATTTAAAGGAGAGCGGTGATCCTGAAATAAGCTGCAGATCCCTAATGTTTAGTTTTATTTCTGCTCAAATTAAGCCTTAAATTTTTATTAATTTAATTACATTTTTTTTTTAAAACTGCCGCCTGGATAACGCGCGCACGTTTTGGCACTCGTCCCTTTCAAGCGTTAATCGGTTCAAGGCCGGGAAGCGACAAAGGCTCTGTCACCTAACCGCTTCTCACAAAAAGCCGCTAAATTGATGTACCAGCTGCAGAGGGATGAATGACTTGTTAGGTCTGTGCGTTTTAAAGTCATCAAATCCCTCACCTAACCCTCATTTTCCAAGAGGGAAGGACTGAGGTGCTAATTAATGTGATAAAGGGTTGAACAAATCTGATGGAGGCACAGGATTTAGGAAGAAAGAAAATAATCTGTTACATCTGTATTCTCAAACACTCTGGAAGGTGTTACTTTCATGTTTAATTAATTAAGCGTTCTTCTTTAACGGTATCTTGACAAATGCAAGCCAATTACAAATAAAAGAGAAATGTTTAGGACTAATTAATGACTGATTTCAAGGGAAAAGCAAAGCTTGGTTGTGAGATTGTCTCCCCCTTCTTTATTACCTGTATTTTGTTTAAATAGTCTAAATAACATGATTAAACGACAGAGTGAATTCGAGTTGGATATTCAGTCTGTAGTAACGAGGGGCAATTAGTGGTTTAAAAGCAGCTGACGACAGCCTCATGAGTCAGCCGGATTGACGCATCGCCCCTGAATGAAGCCGTGCTGCCCAGCGCGCCGGTTTACCGCATCCGCCTGAGAAAAGCAGCTGCCGCTCTTACGGCACCACTGCCCTTAAACGTAACCAGTTCATTGTTGTTCTAAAAATAAGCTACTCGCCTTTGCAAATGCGAGATTCAGGGGAGTTTTTCCACAGCCAGCTTCATGTTGCCACTGGCTGTGAAAGACTTACTGTTTGACTGGCTTTGGACATTGTCTTAGTGTTTATTTTCGCAGCCCTCATTCATTAACTTTACAGCTGCTTGCTCGCTCAAGTATGGATAATAAAATGTACGGCAATAAGTGGTTTTTCCACCCGGCCTGTGCTCTGTACCGCCTATGACATCCTACGCCAGACAAGAGGCTGGAAGATGGATGGATAGACTATGATCAGTGCTAGACAAGGCTCCCTTTCATTGAAAGCAGATAAATATTATCCACAGACAGACTCACTTAACCCGGTGTCTATAAATATCTAGGCTGCAGCCTATAGTTCAGATTAAGGGCCCACAGGAGTGAAGAAAAGGACGATATTAGCAGCAAGAAGAGGGGGCCTCAATTCGTGCACGTTATCTCAGTCATCAGATTTATTTGTTGCCAGTGGTGGGTGATGTTAGGTAACGTTTCCTGTCAGCTTTCAGCTGTCCTCCACCTTTCCTGGCATGGAGTTGGAGACAGTGTGTGGAAAAAAGCAAACTAAAACTGTAGCGAAAAATTGGTGTAAATTGAAAACATGATATCGGTCTTTAACTGTGTTTGCAGTGTCTCAGTCACCCTCATTGGTCTCATTAGCAGCCAAGTCTTGTTGACAATGTTTTTTTTTTGGTATTAAGAGTAGAACGGGTATGATTGTGCAATCTGGGGAAGATTCACATCTAGTAATTTTATTTGGGTCAGTGACCCCTTGTTCTCAGAATGACAGATAATTAGACTGCAGTGAGATCATCTAAGAGGAGCATTCCGAGTTTCTCAGATGTAATCAACAAACCAAAAGAGCCTAGCAAGTCATAAAAAACGTACAGATCTTAAAAAATGGCACAGTAGTGTGATCTTTGCTATCCTAAATAAGGTCTGAGAGGTGCTTGTTAATGTGTCATATCAGATTTTCTGATGTCATAAACATTGACGCATGTCTTTTTGCAGGAGGAAACACATTTTCTGGCCAAGATATGCTCAGAATATATCATGAAATATCTTAAATAGCCGTGGTTTAACGGAATAAAATCAGTGACCTGCTTTTTCTAGAATTTGCTTCGTCTAAAATATCCATGAAAGATCTTCCTCTGTTATACATCTCCATAGTTAAAATGGGCCTGCTTTGTGCTTTCTCCTGATTTGTGGCCTACGTATTCTACTTTAGGTGATATTTCATGTCGTCTTGTGAAAATTAATTAAAATATCTGGTGATCTGTTCTGTCCTAAAAAATCTTGATAGTGAACATCTATCTATGCATTAATCTTCCAGCCATTTATCCTGGAGAGGGTTCTGGAGAAGATCCCAGGTAGAAGAGAGGTGTGGGGTACACCCTGGATGGGATACCAATCCATCTCAATACTGTTGCCGGTCATGAGTTTCATAAATCCGATAACAGGACATATATCATATATTTTTTTTACTTTCATTAAGGATTATAAAAGACAAATTGATCGATACAGCAGATAGCTTGATGCTAATAGGAAATTTAGAAGTAAGTCTAGATGAGTCTAGACATGTAACGAGTCAGAGCAGCCTCAAGTCAAGCAAACCGGCCTCATTGTTGAGTGTGTCAGATTATTAATTTGCTATTGTAATATTCTGTGCTGAACAGTGTTGATGCTGGGATGCATAAAGCTTAGTGGATCTGAGAACAAGAGCAGAAAAGCAGACTCTCTCAGCCAGATCTTCAACAAATAAGGAGACCGCAGTTGGTGTTTTAAAAAAAAAAAAGACTTAAGTTGGTCTAAATTGGCCACATTTTATCAGGAAATATGAAATGGCTTCTTTGGAAATAGTCTATATACTACTTCTAGAATTAAACATAGCCTATTCTGATTTTCAAAGTGTGTCTGTAGGCTCTGTGAATGGACATATTTACTCTCATACTTTGTATCTAATGTGACTTGATTCCTCAAAAACTCTGTAACTGTACTGCTACTCTTACGTACATGGGAACTCTGTACTGCTACTCTTACATACATGGGAACTGTGTACTGTTACTCTTACGTGCATGGGAACTGTGTACTGCTACTCTTACGTACATGGGACCTCTGTACTGCTACTCTTACGTACATGGGAACTCTGTACTGCTACTCTT